>CAUYTI010057140.1:0-11299 GCA_963575145.1 Galago senegalensis | reverse complement strand
TGCTGCTGCTGCACTCTCTGTGGCTGAGTGTGTGGAGCGAATGGCCCCCACACTGCCCAAAAGTGACTTGAACGAAGTGAAAGAGCTGCTAAAGACCAACAAGAAGTTGGCCAAAATGATCGGTCACATCTTTGAGATGAGCGATGATGATCCACACAAAGAAGAGGAAATCCGGAAATACAGTGCGATATACGGCAGATTTGACTCAAAGAGAAAGGATGGGAAACATCTCACGCTTCATGAGGTAAACCGTGTTTCTCTGTATGTCTGCGGCATGCTATTTCTTAAGAAATAATGTTTGTTTACTAGTTTGTGGCAAAGGAGACAGCGCTCTTTAAAAGCAGTATTAAAAACATATAGATGTTAGCACCGTACAGCTCTTTTATGAAAATAGACTATAATGTGTTAGGGTATATTTGTGTTGAACTTGAAGCATGTTTAAACTTTGGAACTACAGTAAAAGGTGATGTTTAGAAAAATGTCAGAATATCAGCAGCAGAAGCATAAAATCTTGTCCTTTTTAAGGCAATTTGATTCTTAATTAAGAAATAAAATAGGATCTTAAATATAATTTTAAAAAATTTATGTACTTTTTTTTAGAAAAAGTTTGCAAAAATAGCTAAAACTTAAATCAGTTTCAGCTAGCATAGAAAACACAGTTATATTAGGTGAATATTGGAAGAATTATAGCTTTGAACATTGTTTTGGTAGCATTCTATCCAAAAATATTCTGCTTAAGAGTGTGTGTGTGTTTGTATAAATGTATACCTCTAACATAGATGCTGTGTGTGTATAAACTTTGTATTTACTCTCTTTCTCCTCTTGTCTATCTTGCCAACACATCATCTTTATTTTTTTTATTAAGTCATCTACACATACATCATGAATACATTTATGCATACATGGGGTACAACGTGTTGATTTTTTATACAATCTGACATGCTTACATCAAACCAATCAACATAGCTTTAGCCTCATTTACTTGATTATTGTGTTAAGACATTTATGTTCTACACTTGACAGATTTGACTTGTACCCTTGCAATATGCTCCATAGGTGTGGTCCTGCCAGCACATCATCTTTAAAATTTAGCTCTTTTCCGTTGCCTTTTCCTTTAAGAAGAGTAATATATATCCTTTCCTTTTCATTATTATCCTTACATACACTTCTGTCTCAGTAGCTTCAACACTTTATTGTACTTATTTGTATACTGGTCTGGGCTGTGAAGTATACTTTGATTCTTCAAGACAGAGGTAATAATCTCTCATTCATCGTTTTTATCCCCAGAGTCTAATATACCCAATAAATGCTTGGAAAATAAATGCATTTTCAGAAGTTAAAAAGACTATTTCATGTGTCTGTTTTAACTGTTACGGGTCACATGTCCTTTAGAAAGAAAAAATAAATCCTCTGAAGAAAGTCCAGATTGACCACAGTATTTCATATTTGGCGTCAGATCATTTTCCCCAGACTTGTGCTTTTAACATGAAAGAATATGTACTCATTGTAAAAGCATTCAGTTATCATAAAGGGGTGCAAAGTAATTGACTCTGTAAACTAGATACTTTTCTTTACCTGTACCAATATAGGATCATATTTTGCATGCTGTTCTCCAAATTCCTTTTTTTTACTTATTTTAAAAATGGAACAACACACTGATAGTACAGTATACTGTTAAGTATCTTCCCAACTCAGTACGGTTCACACAGCGCTGCCTTACTCATTTCTGGGTTGCACTGTATTTCATGATGTAAATGTGCCATTGTTTATCTTAACCATTTTTTAATATCATTTAGACTCTTTGTGGTTTTTAATGTTACATATAGCACTACATGAACATTATTGTACACTTACACCTTTATAGACTTGCACATGTTTTTCTGTAGAGTGGATTCCAACCTAGTTTACCACCTGCTATTTGCTAACACCCCTTTGGATAGAATAATAATAAAGTTCTAATTAAAGACTCATCAAATTGATCACATTTAGAAATATCCTCCTCAATTTTAAATCTATGATCTTTAGAAACACTTGACCATGAACACGTAATTCAGTGTAATCCTGTACCCAAAGTCCAGGGTTTCTCTGGGGCTTTCTAAAGATTGGCTGTAGCTTCCTTTAATATGTAGTGCTGCTGCTGGGAGCAGTGGCTCATGCCTGTAATCCTAGCACTCTGGGAAGCCAGGGTCGGTGGATTGCTTGAGCTCAGGAGTTTGAGACTAGCCAGACCAAGAGCCAGACCCCATCTCTACTAAAAAATAGAGAAACTAGCTGGGCATTGTGGTGGGCACCTGCAGACCCAGCTACTCAGGAAGCAGGGGCAAGAGGATTGCCCAAACCCAAGAGTTTGAGGTTGCTGTGGGCTATGATAATGCCATGGTACTCTACTCAGAGCAACAGAGTGAGACTCTGTCTCAAAAAAGAGGGGAGGGGCAGTGCCTGTTGCTCAGTGGGTAGGGCACTGGCCACATACACTGAGGCTGGTGGGTTCAAACTGGGCCTGGGCTAGCCAGAACAACAATAACAATGGGGAAAAAATACCCTGGCGTTGTGGTGGCCACCTGTAGTCCAGGCTACTTGGGAGGCTGAGGCAAGAGAATCACTTAAGCCCAAGAGTTTGAGGTTGCTGTGAGCTGTGAAGCCATAGAACTCTACTGAGGGCAACATAGTGAGACTTTGTCTCAAAAAAAAAAAGTACAGGATGTTTCTCTAATTCCTTTCTCTTCACATTCTAAGCCTCTTTCATTTGTTTTAAAAAGGTAACCAGGTCCAGCTTAGAGGCAGCAAATCCCACAAAGAATAGGTTTGTGTAGTTGTCTAACATCACATCTCCATACAAATTGTGCTGAGTAGTGTCTAGGTATTCCCACTTCTCCAGAGAGAATTCTGTGGTTACATCCCTGAATGTCAGCAGTTCCATTTCTTGGCTCCTGTGTTGTCCCAGCATCCTCCTTACAGATTTTGCAGTACCTGCAGGTCACAGGGTGACAGAGGCTTAGGCAGGGACACTTAGACTTTGCAGAGTGAAGGCGAGGAAGCAGTGAGCACAGATTGAACTTGATGGGCTAAGCCAAGAGGCGAAGGTCAAACCAGATTGTAGAAGCCCCATTTGGATAGATGGAAAATTCTGCCTGCCTGGACTTCTTTCTAGGATTGCTTTTGGGTTTCTCCTGTAGAACCTGCCCCACACCAACAAGTTGAATAACTCTAAGCCTCAGCCTTCTGTACTGTCTTTATGGTTTGACTCCTATAAACGAGATCATACCTAGCCAGATCCTAAGACTACGACTGAGTCTTTAGCTTAAAAAAAGAAGGGGTTAATAATGATTCATTCCATAATTCTTCTAGGGATGTGAAAATTCTTACAAGAATATGAATTTTAAGTGCTTATTACAGTAAAAATTATTTTCAAGTATAAAAACCTTGCCGATTTTCATCCATTAGGGATTTGTATGCAAGCTCATTACTTAAATGCCATCTGTACCTACTTACCTGGAGAAGCAAAGGGCCCCTTTGCAAAAGTGAAGTATGAAATAATTCTCTTGGGATTTGTTTAAGGTAAGGTAGAATGTTTTTGAAAACAGTGAGGTTGATTGGGTTTATTAAAGTAATTTTTAAAAAAATTTTTATTTAGATCCATCTTACAAAGGTACACGTGAAACTTCTAAATGTAGAATATAAATGTCTTAACACAATAGCTAAGAAAATACCATGAAGGCTATGTTAACCAGGTTGGTGAAAATATTTCAAATTGTGTATAAAACCAGCACACTGTATCCCATGACTGCATTAATGTACCTAGCTATGATTTAATTAAAAAAAATTTTTTTTTACTTAGATAAAAATACAGGTTCTTAAACTCAAACTTGTATTTCATGTGCTATGTTTTGAAAATTATATGAAAAGTAAATAAAAGCATGAAACTAAAATTGCCAACACCCTTTGCCTTCTAGTTTTCTCTTAATGACAGCTATATAGACTTTTAAGTGGATTCCCCTGATGCTTTGTAGGAAATAATAAAAGCATCAACTTGTAACTGCATTATAATGCTAAATGTTCTTTCTTGATCTATTCCGAGGTTGTTGCAAAGCAGTTATTGTAAAGCAATAATAACATATAACAACTACAAAAGGATACTCCCCGGATAAGTCAAGCTACAGATTTACTGTAACTTAAGGCATTCTGCTAACCAGTTTTCTGATCTTAATCTCCAGTATTCATATATAAACTAATTTATTTAAAAAGATCAGATGCTGAAATTGCTGAAAACAAGATTAATATACAAAAATCAGCCACTGATAGCCACTGAATAGTCAGGAAAAACCTCCTTTATAATTTTATCCCTTTTTATCTTATATATTTACATATTCTATTTGAGTCAAATAAATTTAAATATATAGGTAGACATTAAACATGCACAGTATTTAACATAACAGGAATAAAAGCTATATAAACAAAAGAAGCATAAAATTACTGAGGAATATAAAAGATCTTAGTACACAGACACTATATTTCTTATACAAACACTTATACATTTAAGGCATTCCTAACCAAAATAACAATAGAAATTTTGGGGAAACTTGACAAATACATTTTAAATTTCATTTGGAAGCAAAAATGAATATATAAGATTAGTTAAAGCAATGGAAAAGTTGCAAAACAAGACTAATGATGGAGTATTTGCCTTTCCAGATATCAAAACATATTACACAGCTGCTGAAGTAACAAAGTGAAATAACTGTGTACTGGGGAGGGAACAGAGAATTAGACTAGTGAAGCCATTTAGGAAAAGATCAATAGACATGATTACATAAAATTAAACTTCCACATGATATAACCCTGAAAGGTCACAGGACAATGGATTATTTGGGAAAATGTTATAAGGCAAAGAGCTAATATTCTTAAAATGTAATAAGTTCTTATCAATTTTTTAAAAAGACAGCACCAACTTTAAAAACAAAGAATATGAACAAAACAAAGAAAATGTTATAAGGCAAAGAGTTAATATTCTTAAAATATAATAAGTTCTTACCAATTTTTTAAAAAGACAGCACCAACTTTAAAAACAAAGAATATGAACATGTTACTGTGCATGAAAAACTGCTTATCTTCACTTAAGAAAATAAATTTGAGCAATGAAATTTTTATCTGTTAGACTGATGAAGAATAAAATGAATGTGAAAATGTATTATTAAGAGCATAGAGAAATGCACAGGTGCATGATAATGAGAGAAGTGTAAATTGTTACTTTTTTAAGAAAGCAGCTTAGCAATATCTATTATATATTAAATCCATATATTCCTTGGATGAGGAGAGAGAAACTGAAAGTTGGGAATAGCAGGGTAGTGGAGAATGTAGGAATTTATATTCAGAAATATATGCAGGTAGACAGTTTGGGGTTACAGAATATTTGTCAGCAGATAACAGCTTCTAGCCAAAGAGCACTAGAAAGATAGGAAGGGGAAAATGGGAATGTGATTCATTGTAGTCCACTACAAACAGAGTGGAAATTTTATGGGAATTGGGGTGCTAAGCAGATTGCCAAGTTAAGGACCCAGGCTGGTAGAATTAACAGTAAAGCCAAATTCAGGTTAGTTTCCATTGTAGTGTGGCAAAGTCAAGGCTGAGTGTTTCAGAGGAGTCTAACAATTTCAGCTTTCAGAGGAGGAATGCTGAATCTTTAAATTTGGGCACATTGTTAATAGGTTAATATTACTTTATTCTGAACTCAAAGCTTAGAATGGATAGCTTTCAGCATCTAACATTTGCAAGGAAATACGAGACATTTTCTTCTGATGACTTTTTAGAATGGATTATGTGACTATTAAAATAGTCTATTTCTTTTTGAGTCACTTTTGGCAGGTTACATTCATCTAAGAATATGTACATTTCATCTGTTTGTAGCTTTTAAGATCTAATAAATATTGTTTGTACACATATCTCCTTTTCTCACTGATCAACCTTTCCAGAGGTTTGTCAGCTTTATTCTTTTTCAGAGATATGTAAACTAGGGTTCATGGGCCCAATCTGGCCCACTTCCTATTTTTATAAATAAACTTTCATTGGAACAGAACCATGCCTATTTGCTTATGATACGTCTTTGGCTGCCTTTGTGCAATAGTGGTAGAGTTTGAGTAGCAGTGTAGACTTTGGCTTGTGAAGCCTGAAATATTTATTCTCTGACCTTTTATACAAAAAGTTTGCCAACCCCTGATCTTTTTCAAGAAGCAGCTCTGCCTTAGTTGATATTCTCAGCTCGTAATGTGTATGTGTATTTATTTTCAACTCCTTTCTTAGAGTTTATTTTATTCTTTTCTAACTTAATTAGGGTGCTTAGATCATTAATGTTTATTCTTTTTTCTAATACAAGCAATTAAAGCTATAAATTCTCACTATATACTCATTTAGTGTTACTCTCAAAATTTTAATAGGTCTTTTTTTTTAGTTCTTTTTTTTTTCTTTTGTTTGTGATTTCTGATGCATGAATTATTTGGAAGTGTTTATTTCCAAATATGAGTGATTTTTTTCCCTTCCATTATTTTTTTTAATGATTTCTAACTGAATTACATTGTGGTTAGTGATGCCAGTCCTTTAAAATTTGTTGAGTTTAGTTATGGTCTAGTTTGTGGCACTGTTTATGTGCTGAGAAATAGTATCTTAGGCAGTTGGTGGTGAAGTGTGCTTTATGTATCTGTTCTAACAAGTATATTAAGTGTGTTATGCAAACCTCTTATTCTTATTTTTTTTAATCTGTTCTATCAGTAAAAAAAGAGTTGTATGGTAAAATCTTGGGCTGTAATTATAGTTATCTATTTCTTTTTACAATAATCTTATTAATCTTTAATAATAATACATTTTGAGGGCTGGGTGCAGTGGTGGCTCATGCCTATAATCCCAGCACTTGGGAGGCCGAAGTGGGTGGATTCTTTGAACTCACAGGTTAGAGACCAGTGTGAGCTAGAGTGAGACCTCATCTCTAAAAATAGCTGGG
This sequence comes from Galago senegalensis, assembly GCA_963575145.1. Lineage (NCBI taxonomy): Eukaryota > Metazoa > Chordata > Mammalia > Primates > Galagidae > Galago > Galago senegalensis. The sequence goes on along the minus strand of CAUYTI010057140.1, from coordinate 4,308 downwards.
CATTGTGGCGAGTGCCTATAGTCCAAGCTACTTAGTAGGCTGAGTCAAGAGAATCACTTAAACCCAAGAGTTTGAGGTTGCTATGAGCTGTGACCCCAGGGAACTCTACCAAGGGTAGCGATGAGACTGTTTCAAAAAAAGAAATAATAATAATACATTTTGCTTTAGAAACCTGTTTTGTTTGATATTAATACATGAGCCCTCTTTTTATTAGTAATTGCTTGATTACATCTTTCTATCATCCTTTTATTTTCAACCTTTCTGAATCTATGTTTTTTATATATCTCTTGTAAATATCAGTAGTTGGATTCTAAAGAATCCAGTCTGACATATTTTGTCTTTAGCTGGAACATTTGGTCCATTTACATTTATTACAATGACTAAATTTTGAATTTATTTCTGTTATTTTATTTGTATCTCCACCAAACTTTGTATTTTGGCTTTATAGTCTGAGATTAGTTTCCTGCTGTCTGAAATGCATCATTTAGAATTTTCTTGATGAAGCCCTACTGAGGGCAAACTTGCTGTCCTTTCCTGTGCTGTTGGAAAGTGTCTTTGTTTTGTTTTCATTTTTAATTATTTTGGAGAGAGGTAATTAAATTCTATATTAGTGTTTTTCCCTTAGTAATTGAAGTTTTTGGGGGCTTTTGGCTTTTCATTGTTATGTTTAGAAATTAGCTGTTATTCTGTTATTTATTGTGTGCTTTTAAAATTTCTATTTTTGCCCCAGTTTCTCTTTTCCTGATTTTCGATTCTTCTTGGTCATTTTTACTGTATTGCTCTTTAATCATATCTTCAACTGCTTTTATTTTTTTAAAGTCTTCAATCTGATTCTGTTGTCTGTTGTTCCTTCTAATTTTTACTTTTGGTGTCTTGTTTCTTTGGATGTTTTATGACTTCTGTGAACTCATATTTCTTATGACTTTAACTATGGGAATGTTTAGAGATTGGGAAAGAGTGGATTCCCCTAGAGGTTATTTGCTTTTGCTTCACTAGGCATTTGGGGATACTACAAATCTGGGACCCTGTGAGAATAAATTCTTAGCCTACTTGGTGTGAATTAGGGCTGAAGATCTATGTGAAGGTTGATTTGGGGCTATGAAATCTCAAAAGTGTCTTCTCTTCTCTTCTAGTCAATACCAAGATTCAAGACAGGTAGTTTTCCTTGCATTCTCCTGGGGCTACAGGTTTATAGCTTCACATTGGGCGTGTAGTGCTTTGATATTTATATCATACCATATACTGTAACACTTTTTTTGTTTGCTATTTGATTTGCAATAAACCGTAAAACATTCTAGATAGATTAAATACTTAAGAGGAAAAAGTATAAAACTGTTACATTGTAGAACATTTACGAGGTCAGACAATTATGAACTCATCCTAGGAGAAGGTGCTACACACCTTATTGCTGAATATCACCATGGTTGCCTTTGAAGTGCTCGCCTTGGGTAGCTATGCACTGATAACAACACCTAGTCTGTCTTTCAAAGCAATTTTGTATGACAAAAGCTGTGATGGCCATTCTAGAAAAAGAATTCCAAAATTGCTTTGAAGGGTAAACTAGGTGCTTTCATTGGTGCATAGCTTCCCAAGAGAGTATTTCAGATGTGAGCATAGTGATATTCAGAAAGGAGGTATGTAGCACTTTTTCTAGGATGAATTTGCAGACTTAATTGTCTGACCTTATGTATGTTTTTAGGGTAGGAAGGTTATTTCTGTGCACTGTACCTAAGGTAGAAACTGTAAGACTAATGCCTAACTTTTTAAAATAGGTCAGGTCAAAACAAGAAAAAGTTTCAATCTCATCCTCAGAAAATGCAAATTATAGTCAAATGTTATTTAAAGCATATATTAGTAAAGTTTTAAAAAGAGAATAACCAGTATTGGTAGGATTTTTGGAAATGGACTCTTCATATATTTGTTGGTGTTATTATAATTTAGATCAACTTTTCTCAGTGGTAATATAAATTTTTAAGACTAGAATGTATAACTTTCTTACAATTTAGCATACTCTGTGACCTAACTAATCTATTTGTAGGAATTCCTTCCAAAGAACTAATTGGATATGTGTGCAGAGATGCACATTTAAGTATGTTCTTTGCAACTTTATTTGTAGTACCTGAAAACTGAGGTAGTTTAACACCCAGAGTGAGGTTTATTTACATAATGTATTGCTCTTTTCTGCAGTGGAATATTATATGTATAGATATATATAATATATGTATTATATATACGATATATACAATATATGTATTATATACAATATACAATTATATGTATAGATATATACTAGATTATAGTAAAAATAATATTATAAAGGACGTTTAAATTCGGTTTTTTGTTGTTTTTTTTTTTTTGAGACAGAGTCTCACTATGTTGCCCTTGGTAGAGTGCCATGGCGTCATAGCACACAGCAACCTCAAACTCTTGGGCTTAAGATATTCTCTTGCCTCAGCCGCCCGGGTAACTGGGAGAACAGGTACCCACCACCACAATGCCCAGCTATTCTTTGTTGTAGTTGTCATTGTTGTTTAGCTGGCCAGGGCCAGTTTCAAACCTGTCACCCTCAGTGTGTGTGGCTGGCGCCATAACCATTGTGCTATGGGCGCGATGCCAGGATGTTTAAATTCTTTCATCAGTTAACAAATATCGAGCATCCAACCAATACCTGATACTGATGTAAACAAGCCAAGTCTCTTCCTTGATACGTGGCAAAGAAAAAAATACAGCATACATGAGGTTAAAGAAAGTAGGTTACAAATCTGTCTTTATATATATACTTATATTTATACGTACACAGAAATACTGGAATAACATATTAAAATATTGTCATTTTGGATGGAAGGATTGTATACTGCCATTATTTTCATTTGTCTCTGTGCTTTCAAAATTTTTAAATAAGAAAAATTATTATAAATAAAGATGAGAGGCCTGAGTAAAGAGAAGGGGTGAATACAGTGGCCCCTCTTATCTATAGGGCAGTAGTTCTCAACACTCCTAATGCTGCACACTTTTAATACAGTCCAAAGGGGTTGTGACCCACATGGGGTCCCCTGCTGTAGGGGATGCATTCTGAGATTTCCCCCCCTCCAGTTGAATGCCTGAAACTGTGGATAGTACCGAATCCCCTATTTGCTGTTTATTCCTGTTTACATTCCTATGATAAACTTTGACTTACAAATAGGCACAGTAAGAGATTAACAGCAATAACTAATAACAAAATAAGACAATTAAAACAGTATGCCAGTCACTACTCTTGCAGTTTGGGACTATTATTCAGTTAAATACAGGTTACTGGAACACACACACTGCAGCAATGCCATGGTCGGTCTGATGACCAAGATGACTACTATGTGACTGGCAGATGGCGGACGTAGACAGTGTGGATACACCAGACAATGGGGTGATTCACATCCTGGGCAGGATGGAGCAGGGTGGCACATAGTTGAATATTATACTTATGACTTGTTTATCTCTGGAATTTTCCATTCAGTATTTTCAGACTGTGGTTGACTGCAGGTAACTGAAATTGTGGAAAATGAAACTGCAGATAACGAGGGACTACTGTACCTGATTTCTCAGGAAAAGAAAACAAGAGCGGACACCAGCAACAGCTGTGTGTCTGTGTGTCTCCTCATTTCTTGTGAGAGTCCTTTGGGATAGTGTTATTATCCCATTTTGCCTTCAGAAAACTGAGTTTGGGGGGGGCGGCTGTTGTCTTCCCAAAGTCCCAGCCGGTGTAGGTGATGGAGCATGACTTATCTCAGGTCTGTCTCTCATCACATCCCTTTTTCTTTCTGCTATCAATTGAGTATATGTTTTACTTTTTTAAAAAGTCTGATAAACCTCTCAGCAATTCCTTATATCTATTTATATGGATAAAATTATGTGAAAAAATATATTTGCCAGCTTATTGAACAGTTACAGGTTTGGAGTTTAGGATACCATTTGCTATTTTAAATGTTAGTTCAAGGTGTTTGGACAATGAGCAACTCTGTATTGGCAATATTAGCAAATACTGTATCATGAAAGGGGTGGAATTAGATCTTAGAGATTAGACTCTTAAGACCTTGATTTTCAATATAGTCCTCATTTGTGATAACTGTACTAAGTGATATGATATGTTTAACTAAAATTATTTAATTTTGATTTCTTTTTTTTTTTTTTTTTTTTTTAGAAAGAGCCTCAAGCTGTCACCCTGGGCAGAGTGCCGTGGCATTACAGCTCACAGCAACCTCCAACTCCTGGGCTCAAGCGAGTCTCCTGCCTCGGCCTCCCAAGTAGCTGGGACCACAGGCGCCCGCCACA
>CAUYTI010057138.1:0-20428 GCA_963575145.1 Galago senegalensis | reverse complement strand
ATAGCTTGCCGAACTTCTTTCTGGGCTCAGCTCCCCGTCTTTGGCCTCATAGATTCTGTTTCCAACCAGTTTTTCTTCCTTTGCTCAGGAGCCTCTGACCAGGGTTGCTACCAGTCGGCCATCTTCCCAGAATCCCCGGCATTCCTAATTTAAAGTAGTGCTGTGCATAATACTCTTTCAACGAAGTTTCAGGCATGAGGTGGGTTTGGAATCACAGCACAGAATAGGAAGCCACAGAAACTAAAATCCCAGATATGTGAACTCTCTGATGCCATGATACTGTGGTTGGGTTCCTCCCAACCCAGCTCCTCTCCCACTTCTTGTATCAGCTTCTCATCTTGAGGTCCCTACCACTTGTTTCTTGGGTACCAGGTAAAAGTCAACATTATAAGGATTTTATTATGCAGAGCAATTTAGTTCTTTATCTTCTACTCTATTTCAAACCATGCTCTGGGCTTTGCCTTTACAACCAAAAAGACTGCTGAAGTATTTTCCTAAACCACAGCAACAAGCCACTTCTTTCCCAAGTTAAAATTGGTGCCTCGCAATGCAAATGAAAACCACAATGAGATACCACTTCCTACTCATTAGGATGGCTATAATTTTTTTTAAATGGAAAACAAGTGTTGGCAAGAATGTGGAGAAATTGGAACATCCCCTCCCCCCGCCCCCGCAGCTCCCGGCATTGCTCGTAGAAGTGTAAAGTGATGCACTTGCTGTGAAAACAGTTCAGTGGTTTCTCAAAAGGTTAAACATGGAACAAACACATGACCCAGAAATTCTACTCCTAGGTATACATTCAAAAGAATTGGAAACGGACATTTGTATACCTATGTCCATAGAAACATTTAGTCACAATGGCCAAAAAGTAGAAACAACCCAAGTGTCCATCAGCAGATAAATGGATAAATGAAATATGCACGTGCATAAAACAGAATATTCTCCATTTGCAAAAAGGAATGAAACTTTGCCATATGCAACAATATGAATGGACCTTGAAAACATTACACTTGGTGATGTAAACCAAGCACGGAAGAACAAACATTACATGATTCCACCTAAATGAATGGTCAAATCCATAGAGACAAAGGGGACTAGAGGTTACCAGAGGGTGTGGGTAGGAAGAAAGGGGGAAGTATTGTTTAATGAGGACAGTTTTTCTTGTGGATAATGAGTTTGGTGTGGTGCTAATGGTGCTGGTTACACAGCTTGTCCATATATTAATTATACACTTAGAAATGGTTAAAATAATATCATGCACCTATTTTACCACAGTATTAATTAGTTATTTGGTAGCCCCTCCAGACTCTTCATTTTTGCTTTTGTTAATGTTTCTGTACAAAAACAATAATATAAGTGTATCATTTGAAATATATAGTGACCTGGATATGCATAAATAAGTATTTATGTCTATGATCATGCAAGTATTCATTACATTAGCATTTAATTAGCATCTACTGCATGCAAAGCACACACAACGCTAGAACCTGGGGGAAGAAAAGTACAAAGACAAATGAGTTTCAGATTGAGCTTTGAAAGTAAGTTTGCCAGGTTTAGCAATTAAAAGTACAAGATGGCTGGGCGTCTGTAGGTCAATGGTTAGAGCGCCAGCCCTGTGCACCAGGGTTGGCTGGTTTGTTTATTTATTAACTAACTAACTAAGTAAATAAATAAAAGTACAAGATGCCGACTTGGCTCCCCTGCTCAGTGGTTATGGTGCTGGCCACATACACTGGGGCTGGCAGGTTTGAACCTGGCCTGGGCTTGCTACATGATGATGACAACTATAATTAAAAAAAAAAATAGCTGGGCATTGTGGTGGGCACCTGCAGTCCCAGCTACTTGGGAGGCTGAGGCAAGAGAACTGCTTAAGTTCCAAGAGTTTGAAGTTGCTGTGAGCTGTGACACAACAGCACTCTACCAAGGGACATAGTGAGACTCTGTCTCAAAAAAATAAAAAATGTACAAGATGCCAAGTGACATCTGAATTTCAAATAAACAACAAATATGATGCCCCACACAATATTTAGGATAGACTTTTACTAAATATTGTTTATTGTTTATCTGAAATTCAGATTTAACTGGGTGTCCTGCAACCCTGATGGAAATGTTTATAGTCTAATTAGGGAGATATGAGACATTCAAAAGTCACCAGAATGCAAAGTACAACAAACCAAGCATTGAAAGGTCAAGGAGTTCAAATATTTTCTGGTAGAAATTATTATATTTAATTCTAAATGGTCCACCATTTTAAAAAGGTACAAATATATGTGCAGTTATTAAATGGAGAAAACAAGCTCTTTTCCATATCATATTTTTATTTTTTTCCTCCCTCAGTTTTTTTTTTTTTTTTTTTGAGACAGCGTCTCACTCTGTCGCCCTCAGTAGAGTACTATAGCAACAGGGCAACCTCAAACTCTTGGGCTCAAGCAATCCTCTTGCCCAGGCCTCCTGAATAGCTGGGACTGCAAGAGCTTGGCTACTTTTTTTCTATTTTTAGTGAAGATTGGGTCTCGCTCTTACTCAGTCTGGTCTCAAACTTCTGAGCTCAAACAATCCACCCACCTCAGCCTCCCAGTGCACTAGGATTACAGGAGTGAGCCACCGCACCTGGCCTCCTCAGCCTTTTTTTTTTTTTTGAGACAGAGTCTCACTATGTCACCCTGGGTAGAGTGCTGTGGTGTCACAGCTCACAGCAACCTCTAACTCTTGGGCTTAAGCGATTCTCTTGCCTCAGCCTCCCAAGTAGCTGGGACTACAGGCACCGACCACAATGCCTAGCTATTTTGGGGGTGTAGTTGTCATTGCTGTTTGGCAGGCCTGGGCTAGATTTGAACCCGCTGGCTCTAGTGTATGTGGCTGGCGCCCTAGTCGCCGAGGCTTTTTTTAACAAACATGTTCCTCTGTTACTTACTTAACAGGCTTTCTCCACATCCACTTAATAAATTTTGAGGACACTCTTCTTTTCCAGGCACTCTTCTGGCACCACCAACAGAGTGGTGAACCAGACATTGCCCTGTCTTCCTGTAGTTCACAGGCAAGTGGGAGAACAGACAACAATGGGAAAAAATGAAAGAACAAAACACACATAGTGCTGAGAACTGTACAGAAGGGAAGACGAGGGCTGTGAAGATGAGTGGTTGCAGAGGCTGCTTTAAGGCATCAAGAAAGGGCAATTCCAGACTGAGGCCTCATAGTAATGTACAGAGGTCTGCCATGAACCAAAGAAGAGCACTGAAGGCAAAAGAAACAGCAAAAATACTGTAGCAGAAAAAGAAAGACTATCAGAGTGCCTGTAGTGTAATTGCATGTAATACATTCTCTTTAAAAAATGGCATCTTTCTTTTGTTTCTTTTCCTCATCTTTCTATTGAGGGCATTTTGAATGGGAAATGGTTAGATGATGGGCAGCAGAAGAAAGATTAAGTTAGGCACTTCAACAATCCACAAACTATTAGACTACATGATTTGTAGGTTCATTCCAAACCCATTCTTCTAAGACATATTAACCAGAAGAATAATATTAATATCTAACAAATAGGTCACTTACAATGTGTAATGTTGGTTACATACATTATCTCATTCAATCCTCTAACAACTCAGAAGTCAATTCCCTTCTTATCATTACTACTTTTTAGATGCAGATACTGAGGCCTAAAGAGGCGATGGAGCAGGCAGCAAGAGTAGGATTGGAAGCCTTGTCACTATGCCTAGTAAAGGTACTACCTACCTTTACTTTTACAGACATCATGAACCCAGGATTATAAGCATGAACTGATTGGCCCACTTGGAAAAATCTCTAAGAGAAGTTAATGAGTCAGGACCCTGTTCTTGTCTAAAGAGAAGCTTCCTCCTTCCTCCTTTAAGGCAGAGTTTCTTTTCATGCCCTACATTCCACCAGTTGCCAGGACCAGATCTCTACAAAGAAAATCCACCAGCTCTATGGAAACATGCTTTCCCAATGCCTAACCTCAGCATCCTGTTGTTATTATTTTTCTTTATAGCATCTGTCAGTTTTGAATTATATAATTCTCCATGTGGTTGTTTGTTAAATATTTGTCTTCCTAGCTAGACTGGAAGTTACATGAGGGAAAAGGAATGGTAGTTGGTTACATTTGGGGCATAACCATCTAGAGTTGACAGAACATTTTCTATGTCTTTCTTTGAATCGTACATCCATCATCAGGTAGTTATTACTACAGATCAAGCCTTAACAATGAGGTGAAGCATTGTGTGAAGCAATAAAGCCTCCAGATTCTGAATTATGCTTGGGTCAAATTCCAGTTCTGTCACTTACTGTGTGTACCATTAGGCCAAACACTGAGTAACTAATCTCAGTTTCTGTAGCAGCCCATATAGCCTATGGCTAGGAGGAGTGAGAGTTATAAGAAATACCTGTATAGTTCAATAATGGAACACCTTGGCTTGGTGCCTGTGGCTCAAGCGGCTAAGGCGCCAGCTACATACGCCTAAGGTGGTGGGTTCGAATCAGCCTGGGCCTGCCAAACAACAATGATGGCTGCAACCAAAAATATAGCCGGGCATTGTGGCAGGTGTCTGTGGTCCCAGCTACTTGGGAGGCTGAGGCAGGAGACTCGCTTGAGCCCAGGAGTTGGAGGTTGCTGTGAGCTGTGATGCCATCGCACCCCACCCAGGGGGACAGCTTGAGGCTCTGTCTCAAAAAAATATATAATAATGGAACAACCTTGCTGAAAAGGGCATGGAGAGGGATTTAGCTCTCCTAGCAAGCATGAGAGCTCACGAGATAAGAGCATTGGTGAATTGGCAGTCTCTGCACCTGTGGTGTTGAGAGGCACGAGATCAGCCTTATACTAGGCTGGAGGAGCGGGCAGTAGGGAGCAGTGCGCATTCTATCATGGACCGCTTACTCTGCCTCCGCTCCTGCCTGCAGAATGCCAGCACTGCATCTCTCTGCTGAAGATTACCAAGCTCTATGAAAGACTAAGATCTATCTATTCTAAGACTGCTTTACTCTCTTTCTCCAGCTGAAGTAGATAGCCCTCAGGCAGCTGAGAGAAATTGTTCCTGAGCAAGGTAACTTAGTGGTCCGCATCCAGAACCTAGTTAAGCAGGCCAGAGACCTAGCCAGTCCCTGGCCCTGACAAGTGGTGGCTGGAGTGGGATGTGACAAGTTTCCTCATTTATTCAGCAAACATTTGTTGAACATAATATGCTACTCCTCCAGTCTCTGGGACAGAGCAGTGAGCAAGAACAAAATCGCCGCCTTTTTCTAGTGAGGAAAGGAGGTACTAAGAAACTGTACGTTAAATGTTTCAGGTAAATGGTGATTGAGTCTAGCAGGGGCGGAAGCAAGATAAAAGAGAGAATGAGGGTAGGGAGTGTGTACATTGAGGGAGAAGAAGGGTGGCGATTTTATAAAAGGATGTCAGGTAAGGGCTCCCTGAGAAGCTGGCATTTGTAAAATGGGAATACAGTGTCTACTTCTAGGGCTTGTGGTGGAGATTTAATAAGAAAATGCAAGGATTTGTTTAAAAAAAAATCTACACTATGTCCAAAATGGACTTATGTGACGTCTAGAGATGTCCTCCTTCAGCCCAAAGGATGAGGGAACGTTCGCCAAAGCAGAACGGTTGGAATGTTGCCCAGGGCGGAACGTTGCTCGCAGAGGAAAGTTGGTCTGAACGGAAACATTAGTTTGCAGGGAACATTGATGCGAACGAACCTTAGGTAGGAGAGGAACTTCAGCCCGGGTATGCTGTTACCTTGGTAACGCCGCGCGCCCGGAGGGCGGAGGCTGGGAAGGAAGGCGGGCACGTGTGGCTGCACGGGGCGGGGCTTGCGGCGGAAGTGCTCTTTCCGCCACTGCTAGCCGGGAAGATGATGCGTTCAGTGTTAAAGTGGCTGTACTTTGGCCTGTGCAGCCTTTTGGTGGTGCCGGCGGAGGCCCCGAGCCCCGAAGACCCGCCCGAGCGGAGCCGGCCGTACGTAGTGCTGCGTGGGCAGAACCTGGGTGAGCGACCTCTGGCAGGCTGGAGGGGATGAGACTTACGCTGCCGTGGCTCTGTAAAGCCAGAGCCTGGCACGCGCGGGGCGGACTGGGGCAGGTGGTGGGCTTTGTGAAGGCGGGGGAGGAGGGTGTAGGCGGAGACTCTCAGGGAGCCCCGCGACTCTATCTCCGAAGGACAGGGGCAGAAGGCCTGCGCTTTACCCTTTAGCGCAAGACGGGAGACCCAGTAGGCTCTCGGTTGCACGTGAACAATCTGGGATCCGCAGACCTAGGTCTTAGTCTGGGTTCCCTCATTTCTGGCTGTGTGGGATCAGGCTAGGCAACAGGGCGCATATTCTTCTTTCCCGAAGAGGCCAGTACTCATAGTAGTAACGATAATCGACAGTTGTGCATTTCTTATATACAACGTGTTGGGCTAGGCGCTTTGAATACGTGAATTCATTTGAGCCCTGCAGTTGCTTAGTGAGAAAGGTGCAATTTTTCAACACTGTTTTACAGATAAGAAAACTGAAGCTCAGAATGTTGAAGTTATTTGCTTAAGATTACACAGCTAGGGCTGGACGCGGTGGCTCACGCCTGGCGGATGGATTGTTTTGAGCTCACACGTTCGAGTCCAGCCTGAGCAAGAGCGAGACCCAATCTCTAAAATTAAACACCCGGGCGTTATGGCAGGCGCCTGTAGTCCCAGCTACTTGAGAGGCTGAAGCAAGAGAATCGCTTGTGCCCAATAGTTGGAGGTTGTTGTGAGCAATGACGCCACTGCAGTCTACCGAAGGTGACAAAGTGAGACTCAGTCTCAAAAAAAAAAAAAAAATTACACAGCTAGGAAGGCTTAAGGGTCAGTACTAGAAGCTAGGTTTTATGAGGCTTGAAACAAGTTTTGAGTGACTCTCTAAAGCGCACACACACGTATGTGTGCTTTAGAAGGAGCCCTGAGGCTTAAAGCTTAACAAATTTCTGCAATAAATATGCCTCTTGTTAAAGTCTTCCTTTCCCACTTTAATTCATCCATATATCTACAAAGTGGCATGTAATATCATTTCTGGATTATCTTGACTCTACGTGCTACACATGAACTCAGGGTCATTCTGTACCTAGCATTCTGCTAAGTAATTTCTTCGCATTATCACACTAAATCCTTTAGAACAGTGTTTCCCAACTTGGATATTACTATCCTTGGATATTACTATTCTTTTTCAAGAATCTTTTATCCTGCAGATGAGAGGGGCTATCTCCCACGGACTGTAAGATGTTTAGTGGCATCCCCAGCCTTCACCCTCTAGATTCCAGTAGCACCCCATAAGTCCAAGGTAATCAAAATGCCTCAATATATTGCCAAATGTCCCGGGGGAGGGGGAGCAAAATCCCCCTGGTTGAGAACCACAGCTGTAAAACAGTACTACTTAAGGCTTTCAAAACAAACAACACTAAAAACTAATCATTTACCAGATAGTTTTTTGCTTTTTCTTTTTTTTTGTAAGATAGAATCTCACTATGTCGTCCTAGTTTTTTGCTTTTTCTTTTTTTTTATAAGACAGAATCTCACTATGTCGTCCTCAGTAGAGTGCCATGGCATCTCAGCTCACACCAACCTCAAACTCTTTGGGCTCAAGCAATTCTCTTGCCTCAGTCTCCCAAGTAGCTGGGACTACAGGTACCTGCCACAACGCCTGGCTATTTTTTTGTTGTTGTCAGTGTTGTTTAGCAGGCCAAGCTGTGTTCGAACCCCGGTGTATGTGGCCCATGCCCTTAACCACTGAGCTATGGGCGCCAAACCGTCATTTACCACATAGTTTGAAAACACTGCCCTAAACAATCTTTTGCAGTGGACATTTTTCTCCTCTGTAAAAGAGGAAACAAGCACAGAAAGGTGGAGTAACTTAAGTGAGGTCACATAGGAACCTAGAGGGTCTGACCCCCAAATCCTAAAATCTTGTCTGTTTTGCTGTGTTAATTGTCTGGGTGATAATAATGGTTTTCATTTATCATGTTTGTTACCATGTTGAGCGCTTTCAAAGGTAACCATATTTAGGCCCCAGGAAGCCCTTGTGAGGTAGGTTTCATTTGTCCCCTTTTATGGATGCAGAAAATGAGACTTAATGATGAGAAGTGACTATTGGGATGGACTGAAATAGTCTTCTAAGGTTCTGTCTGGGCCTGCCACTCATGCAACTGACACTACATGCAAAGTACAGGCAGGGGTAAGAAAGATTGAGTCAAGACTCGGATGGATAGCGATCCGAATGGATATTGTGTAGTTCATAACTCATGGTTTTAAGCTCTTCTCTATATTTTTTAAAGCAGATTTCCAGTCTCCTGCATTCTTTGGGAGTTTTCATTTTTTTTAGAGCCCTTCAGAAAATGGCTTAAATGGAATAAGACAGCCTTAACTCCAGCTGGAGTCAGAACATTAGAAACTCTGAATTTGGGACTTTTGAAAATTAGGTCAGGTATTTAGTTAACAAGGCCAATTTTGAGCCATGACATTTAGCTGACATTAAGTCATAGATTTTGTTTAACAGAGACCTTAAAATTACTTCTGGCCTTCTGGAGTTATGACACACTTGTCACCTTTTTCTTCCTTCCTCCTCCTCATCACCAAAAAAAGATGATCTTTTTAGTCAGTTTTAAAATAATAACTGGGTTAAGTGTAGAAGGTGGGGTCACAGATACTCCAGAATTACTGATTTAAATAAAACCATGGTCAAATCTTGGTCTTTCAGAAGAATAGTAGTCAAACTGGAGAAGAACCATGGTTATGCCCCAGCTGGAGCCTGGGATGGATCCATATTACTTCAAAATGTACACAGGCGCTGCTAAAGATAGCATCATTTTGAATGCTTCTCAAGATCTCTGAGATGGTTAGAAATAAGATTGCACATCACTGCTGCTGTTGACGAAATCTAACAGGTTCCTGGTTATGTTAGTAGTTTAAAACTTAAGGTCCTTGATCCTGTACCAACAGGGCTCAACTTTGTAGGTTTGGTTCTCACCCAAGCACCATGAAAATTTTAGATGTCAGTCAACTCCCAAGGTCCTTGGCAAGGCTCATCTAGAGACTGATTACATCTCAAGTTTTTTTTAATGGCGTTAAAGGTGTGGTTGGGCTCCCTGTTCCTATCCTTAACCCCCTATAATGGGATGGTTCTCCACACAGCAGCCAGAGGGATCTTTTTCCCAACTAAATCAGATCATATTAGTTTTCATCTACAACACTCCAGTGGCTTCTCTTTAAACCTACAATAGGGCGGTGCCTATGGCTCAGTGGGTAGGGTGCCAGCCCTGTATACCGAGGGCAGCAGGTTCAAACTGCAACAAAAATATAGCCAGGCTTTGTGGCGGGTGCCTGTAGTCCCAGCTACTTAGGACAGTGAGGCAAGAGAATTGCCTAAGCCTAGGAGTTGGAGGTTGCCGTGAGCTGTGTGACACCACAGCACTCTACTGAGGGTGATAAAGTGAGACTCTGTCTCTACAAATAAATAAATAAATAAATAAACTTATAATAAAATTGGCTCAGGACCTGTGCTCAGTGGTTAGGGCGCCAGCCACATACACTGGGGCTGGCAGGTTCAAACCCGGCCCCGGCCTGTCAAACAAGGACAACTACAACAAGACAAAAATAGCCAGGCGTTGTGGTGGGCATCTGTAGTCCCAGCTACTTGGGAGAGAGGTTGAAGTAAGAGAATCACTTAAGCTCAAGAGTTTGAGGTTGCTGTGAGCCATGACACCTCGGCACTCTACCACTCTACCGAGGGTGTAGTGAGACTCTGTCTCAAAAAATAATAATAATAAAATAAACTTATAATAAAATCCTTATTTCCTTCATGGTCATGAAGGCCCTGCATAAACTGGCTCCAGCCTTCCTCTCTGGCCTCCTTCCCTGCTTGCCTCTTTTCTGTTGAGTTGCAGGCTTGTTCTGGCCTCAGGACCCTTTGATGATCCTCTTGGGCCTGTGCCCTCTCCCTGCAGAGTATCATGTGGCTAGGTCACTCCTCTCATAAAGACTCCTCAGATTCTTCCTCCACAGCCCTGCTTTTTGTTACTCCTCCTTCTCCCCTCACTGGCACATTATTGTTTTCTTTGTGGCACATTAAGCTATGTGAAATACTCATTTCTCTCCCCCACATATATGGAGACAACTCAAAAAAGGGACTGTTCACTGCTGTTTGCCCAGTACCCAACACAGTGGCTGGCAGCAAGTGGCTTTTGCTAAATCATTGTCAACAAAGGGATGAATTACAGAACCTGGAGCTGCCATTATGAGATAACCTGTTTTCCCTTTGCAGTGTTGATGGGAACCATTTTCAGCATCCTGCTGGTGACCGTCATCCTTATGGCATTTTGTGTCTACAAGCCCATCCGGCGTCGGTGACAGCCAAGCAAACAAGTTCTTCCACAAGTACTAGGGAACAGGATAAGTTGTGTTGCACATGGGCCAGTGGAGAAGTTGGAATCTGAACTTTCCTACTTAGAACTGACCTTTGGTCCAGACAATTGGTAAATGCTAAATGATTTAGAAAAAACATCAATTAGAAATTATTTTTTTCCTAATCCTGTAATGCAAATAATAGGCCCCTGAGTCTGCCTCACAGTGTTTTTTGTTTTTAGTTAGCTGTGCTTGTTAAAAGACTTGAAACCCAAGGTTCAGTGTAAAGATGGAGTGCTCATAAGAAAGAAAACATAACCCTGTGTTTGTAAGAACCACACTGGAAATGACTAATCAGTAACGCTTGAAAATATTAATAAGAGGAAGACTTACTATGTAGACATTCTCTATTTGAGAACCACTCAGTCACAATGGGTTAAGCATCACAGATGGTTTTCATTTCCTCTGAGGTGGGCTATAATACTCTGGTTGCAGTATCAGCATGGGGAACTTAGACCGTCTCTCCTCACCTCTATCTGGCTCTGCACACAGGTGCCCCCACTGAAGTCAGGGTCCCATCAGGCAGACCTGTTACTGCATGCGCCCTTGGCCTGAAAGACTCTGGGGATGAACTGAAAGTATTATTAGTTGGCCCATCTGAAAAAGAACTCCATCCTGCTCAGACACATTGATGTCCCCCTGTTGTGTACTTAAGACCTTCCAGCCCACATCCTAAACTTTTGGTAGCTTTTCAGATTTGGAATCTAAAAGCTCAGCAGGAGCTCCTTTCAGCCCAGGGTGGAAAGGTCTTAACCAGGAAAGTGCATGTGCTCTGTGCTGGAGTGTCTGTTTACACAGATGTAATCTCAACTTGTCAAAAGCTGCTATTATTTTGCACTGTTGGTGAACTGGATTTTTTTCCCCTATTGAAATGATACTTTTGTGCTTATAAAGTGCTTATCAATATTTATTTTCAGGTGCTTCTGGGACCTTAACTTTATTTTTAAATGGAGATGCTTATGTTCCATTCAAGCACAGCACTGATCTCTTTATTTTTGTTAACCTGTACTTAATGTGAAATAACTGATGTGGAATACTGTAACTGTTTAACTGAAGAATTTGTTTTTTGTAATGTTGAGCCATTGAAATGTTTGCTGTTCTGTGCTTTTGAGCAAAAAATGTCAATTAAAGTAAAATCACATATGTTGTTCTAGTAATTATTTCCCAGAGTGTTTGAAATGCAGGGTATGTATGTCTGAGTCTGATCTAATCTCTTAGTGCTGTGAAGTGAAATTCTAAATTCATAATGTGAAATAGCACCCTTGACTCAAGGCAAAGCCATAATCCAACTCTCAGGCTGGGCCAGGAGTTAGAAGACCTAGATTCTTATCCTAGCTCCAATTGCAAAACAGGCTTAAAGTCTCCAGAGCCTCAGTTTTCTTATCTGTGTACCACATACACTGTTAACTGCTGTGAAGGTGCAGTGATGTGAAAACTAATACAGATGTAAATAAATGAATCAACACAGTTGGCCTGCCGCACAGAAGTTCATGGTTATTTGCTATAGCATGTGGCATTGACAGAATTCAGTCCCAGAAGCACATCCCCATCTCATCTGGAACACTGGTTTTGATGTGCTGCCACAATATTTATTGCCATTGTTAGGATTTTAAATGGAAACAGTAAAAATTTGCCAATCCTATAATCCTTGCCATTTGCTCAGTAATAACAGCAGTGGGCTCATATTCCAGTTTTCTGAAACAATTTTGCAATTCCACACACAAATCTAAAATCCAGTCTAAATATTCCAATTTTATCATCTGTTTTTTATAAGATTTCATGCTAAAGACAGACAAATCTTTGTAGAAAGAGGCTTATTGCAAAGAGATGCCTAAAGATAAAAACATCAATTCTGGGAAAGAGAATTATACTGAAAATTTTATGCACCAAAGACTGGCCAACTAGTACTTTCAAGTGGAATTATTTTCCCTGGCCTTCATCTTTGGAGGCACAGGAGGAGGTGATAGCCAAACTCTAAACTTCATAACCACATTGTGCCAGTACCAATTCTGTACCCAAATGAACACATCCAATTAATTTGTATCAATCAGATAAAAATAAACTATATTAGCCAACACTAAACTTTCTTTAAAGAAGTCTTCCCATGTTGCTTGTGATTTAGGGGTTCTGGGATGTTATATTTCTAGTTGGACCATAGTCTTAAGCCCACACATACAGAGGGTACCAAATATATATATATATATACACACACACACATTTTAAGGGGAAAAAATCTATTAAATTTGT
Source organism: Galago senegalensis (assembly GCA_963575145.1). Lineage (NCBI taxonomy): Eukaryota > Metazoa > Chordata > Mammalia > Primates > Galagidae > Galago > Galago senegalensis. The sequence continues at coordinate 7,767 of CAUYTI010057138.1, read as the reverse complement.
AATACTCAAGTCACATTTGACTTCTGCAATTATAAGAGGTGCTTAATTTCTGGCCAGGCAGGGTGGGCTCACACCTGAAGCACTCTGGGAGGCCAAGATAGGAGGATTGCTTGAGCTCAGGAGTTTGAGACCAGCCTGAGCAAGAGCAAGACCGTTTCTACTAAAAATAGAAAAAAGCAGCTGGGCATCATGGCACAGGCCTCTAGTCCCTGCTACGTGAGAGGCAAGGCAAGAGGAGTGCTTAAGCCCAAGAATTTGAGGTTACTGTGAGCTACGATGATGGCACAGCACTGTATCTAAGGCAACAGAGACTCTGTCTAGAAAAAACAAAACATGTAGTCAACTTTTGTAATCAGTATATATTATAATTTTAATACAGCTTTTTCCTTTGTTAGGTGTATATATTTTGGGGGCACCCTCTGTATTTTTAGACTTTCAACTCCATCACCTTCACGAAGAGTCATTTGAAATTTCCATAGTTCAGTTCATCTTCCTTGACGTCATCCGTGGTGTGGTTAGTGGGAGGCTGGAACCAGGACAATTCTCTTTCCTGTCATTTTTTTTTTCCTTTCCTGTCATTTAGAACAGACTCTTCCACATTATATAATGTGTGGCAAGCTTTTTCATAGAGCAAAGTGCCTTACAAACTTTGTTAGCCTTAGTAACAAAGGGTTACTTACCTTTCCCCTAGCAGTATCTAATGTGCAGAAGTTTCCCAATTAAGGTTCTGCTGCTAAAGGAGCCACTTGTTTATGAACCTAAAGAAACTATCCAGTTGTAAATTAAATAATCCATAGATGTTGCACCTCTTGGCCTAAGAATACAAGCAGTCCCCAAGTTACAGACATCTGACTTACATACAACTTGCACTTAACAGAAGCTGTTACAGTAAATCCCTGAGTTACAAACATCAACTGATACATGACTTACACTTAATGAGCGGGGCTACTACAGGTAATAGGTAAATGTACCTGTGCCAGCTTACATACAAATTCAACTTAAGAACAAAGCAACAGAACCTTATCTTGTTTGTAACCGGGACTACCTGTAACAGTTTTCTTCATGGTGCTCTCATGGCTCAAAGTACTGGTGTTTACTTTTTGACAAAAGCAAAGCAGCTCCTTTACGTCTTCCTGGAAATACCAAAGCCTCATTTCTGGAACCCAAACATTTTTATTTGCCACTGCTCTTTATGTTTTTAATACCACCATATTTAGATATAGAATGAGTTTGGACTAAGATCACCCTCATAAAGCACTCTGGCTTCAAAGGAGAGATACATTCACTCTGAGATTTGGGGTTGGCTTGGCTTCCCTTACCCAACAAGTGCCAGTCCACCTCCAGGAAAACCACGGAGGAGTCTCAGAGCAGACCCAACACTGACTTGGTTTTAGTTTCCATTTGTAATGAGTAACATGGGGCCGTGGGGTCTATAACTTCAGCCCAGGAAGGCTGAAGGCAGCATCCTACTTTGTAATCCTGTACAACAGCACTGTGACGTGTTTTAATGTTCTCCTGACAGACAACAGGAGTGTGGGTGCAACCAGCAACTAGAAAAAAACATGAGAAGACTCAAAGACTGGAATATTATATGAGCACCCTAAGGAAGCAGTCTTTATTTGCATTTTAAGAGTGAACAGGTATTTGAAAAATGCTGCAACAGGTTGATATGATGCTCAGTCCCTTTTTATATGACTCCCTGGAGAGAAAATCGGAGACCTTGGGGAACAGAGCAATGGAATGCAAACATAGAAGTTACCTATGATTCACCATAGTGAGTAAACAACATGGCCTAACTGCAGCCATTCCCAAGAATTGTGTCTTCACACCAACAATGTTTACTTCATGTAAACAAGTAAACAAAAATGCCAAGCCGCATATTTGAAACAAACGTGAAGTTGCCTATACTGGCCTTGTGTGTACAGAAGGAATTTTGGTGAGACCATGACAAAAAAGGCAGATGGTTCTATGGGATTAAAAGCACAATTCTTTTGTGTCTAGGAACATCTCACTGTCGACATTAACTGTATGATATGTTAACTGGAACAGTACTTTATATTTCTCTCCCTATCCTAAAAGAAGCGCAACAGAGGAAACAGATGCCAAACAGAGGAGGGTATTGTTAACCAGGTTATTTCAGTGCAGTCTGTGGGAATGAACACGCGGGCCAGCATGAGTGGTGCCCTCAGCTGTATTCCACAGAGTTCTGTGTGTTGTGTGATGGTTATTTACAAGAGGGTTTGACAAAATAGTTAACTACTAAAGGTATCCAAAAAAGGCCTGAGAAAATCTGGTTAAAATGTATAACCTTGTATTGCTACTGATGGGAGTAGTTGTTTTTATATCTTTTAAAAATAATAAAAATTCTGTTAAAAAATATATTTATCCAGAAAGATGTTGAACTCTAAAAAGCAATGTGGAATCATTTTCCCTTTAGAATGAAGAGCCAGTGAACTCTGTTTTAAGCTCCTTTTCTAATTTCAAATCCAGCTTTCCTCTCAAGTAAGACTAGGCATGCAATGGAGTTTTCCTAGGTTTTTACATGGAAATCCTTCACTAGGGCAGGCGTAGAACAGGTTTGGTTGTAGGCTGTTCTAGTACTTTGGCTAGCTTGCCCACTTCAAGAACAAGCCTCAGATTCCTCTAGCTCAGTGGTTCTCAACCTGTGGGTACGACCCAGGAACTGTATTAAAGGGCCACGGCATTAAGAACCACTGCTCTAGCTGCTCCTTCAGACAGGATTAGCTGCCTTTGATTTAGCCAGAAGGATCCTGCTTTCAAAGGAATTGCCTTTATAAATTCAAATCAGATCCCTCAATAAGTGGAGTGAGGCGGTTTGAAACAATTAGTAATTTTTAAGGCTAAGGCAACAGCCACGGTCATTTGTATATCTTAATTTGATGCAAATAGTTAATCATAATCTAAAATAGATACTGTACATATCTCCTCTTTAACTTCAGCTGGGGATGGATGGAAGGAATGGAATAATATGGAGATGGAGGAGGGAATAATGACAATGTCCTAAAAACCCTGTATAAAGGTAAAAATAAAGAGTAGATCAACACAGATTACCCATTTCTTTGGTGAACAGTAAAGAAATGCCTCAAACTCTCATAAACCACACTCTACTGCTGCCGCTTCTCTCATATATAAAAGCACCCTGACTCTGCAATAACTTGTTATCACTCCTTAATAAAAATGTATCTACAAACTTGCAGGGATTGGGGTTTTGTCTAAAGCTGGTAGTAAAAACGTGACCTGCAAGCCAATATAGCTAATGGAAAGTGACAATGCTCTCTTCCCCGTGGCCTAAAGATAGGGCCTGCCAATCCCAGGCCCTTCACCCTGGGGAGCGTCCTGGGTGAGCCTAGGAATCCCTGGTTCTGCACCTGGGTAAAGAAGGGGCAGCTGCCATCTGCTGCACACACGAGGTGCAGGCCCTTAGCCCTGGGGCCCTGGTTGCCAACATCCATGGCAACCCAGAGCCTCTGCTTTGTGCAGCCCATGGGCAGAAATGTCTACTTGTCAGTGAGTGACAGCTGTAAGACTTGCTGGAGCTCAGCCTCTTCCTCCTGGAGTCGGAGCTCCCGTTCCTCCAGCTCTTTGGCAGAGAGCTCCATGGCTAGCTGCAAGTCACTATCAAAACTGCTCATATCAGTTGGGGCACCAGAGCATGGGCCTTCAGTGCTGGTGAGGAGGCTCTCCTGGATGGCCCTAGGTTGGAAAATGGAGAAAAAATAAGACAGTCATTATTATTATAACCACGGCACAGCAGCAGCAGCTACTTTTTCTTAATTGCTTACTAAGTGCACATAGTGCCAGATACTTTACATGCACAATGCCATTTAATACTACATAGCTCTGGGGTAGGTGCTGTATACAAATGAGAAACCAAAGGCTCAGGGAGGTTAAGAAACCTGGCCAAGATGACACCACTACTAAGTGATGGAGCTGAACTTTTGATATGTTTAAAAGGAAAACCCAGGTTCTTCATCAACCCATTCTCACAAATGCCTAAAGTATAAGAAGATGGTTTGTAAGATGAATCTTGAGTTCTTCTTCTTTTTTTTTTGAGACAGGAGCCTCAAGCTGTCCCCCTGGGTAGAGTGCCATGGCATCACAGCTCACAGCAACCTCCAACTCCTGGGCTCAAGCGAGTCTCCTGCCTCAGCCTCCCAAGTAGGTGGGACCACAGACGCCGGCCACAACGCCCGGCTATTTTTTGGTTGCAGCCATCATTGTTTGGTGGGCCCGGGCTGGATCTGAACCCGCCACCTTAGGTGTATGTGGCTGGCGCCTTAGCCACTTGAGCCACAGGCGCCAAGCCAAGTTGTCCTTCTTTAAAAAAAGATAACCTAATCATCTCTGTGGATTTTCCTCAAAATTTCCCATCTTTATATATAAACTTCCCACTGAGGACATTTATACTCTGTGATCATCTCTTCATAGAAGAACAAATCAATCAGAAAACATCGGTGCTTTTCTCCCAATGGTGCTGACCTATGAACTAGGCAACAGTTCTATCACTCATTCCTGGACACTGTTTATGGAAAGTTCAGACCTATTTTCATGAGTAACTGCTACAGCAGGAAGCACAGCACCACACAACTGCCTAGGGACCAAACACATGGCACAGTGCATGTGCCCATGTATTGAGCACCTGTGTCAACCTCAATTTAACAAAGTTACATCAATCACCTCTCAAACTGGTCTTCATAGGCATGTGTCTGGCTGATCCCACCATTTGAAGCTGGTCCTAGAAGTTCCTAGCAAAAAAAAAACATGACAGACATGAATACCTCTTAGAAGAAACAGGTCCCCTACTGATGAGGAAACAAAAGCAGCAAGGGCAAAATTTAAAACATTTATGTGCCAGGCTCGGCGCCTCCTGTAGCTCAGCAGCTAGGGCGCCAACCGCATACACCAGAGCTGGAGGGTTTGAATCCAGCCTGGGCCTGCCAAATAACAATGACAACTACAACCAAAAAAATAGCTGGGCATTGTGGCAGGTATCTGTAGTCTCAGCTACTTGGGAGGCTGAGGCAAGAGAATCACATAAGCCCAAGATTTTGAGGTTGCTGTGAGCTGTGACATCACGACATTCTATAGAGGGTGACATAATGGGACTTCTGTCTCAAAAAAAAAAAAAAAATTATGTGCCCATTATTGATAGTGCTGTGTAAAGAACCAATAGGGACTTGGGTTACCTTGCAAACACCACCTACATGTCAGATAATATGACATATGCCACAGCCTGACTCACAACCATACTATGAGTCATACTTTTCATACTTTCCACAAAATCACTCTATTAAAAATAGCTCACCTTGTGCAAAGTTTAAATGACGAAAGCAGGCAATTCTTTTAGGGCAAGATTAGAAGACAATCCACTATTCGTAGTCTTTGACTTTGACTACTCTCCTTAGCAAACTTATGATCAAACAAGGTTTATGTAGATACTCGGGGGAAGAGATAAGGTCACTGACATTGGGAAAGGGAAAGCATACTGAGCTGACAGTGATGCCCAGGGTGGGGTATTCTCCCAGGAGGCCTCCCAAAGGGACTATGCTTGCTCCAGGGTTTGGCTCTCAGCCTAGCAGCCTCGAAACCAGAATGGGTCTGGGAAGGGGTCCATGATGGTGGCAAGGCGAAATGAAGGAGGGTACTCAGATCACCTAAGCTCTGAGACTCAAGGACAAAACCAGAAAGCCATAGCCTGAGCCAGTGGGGATGCTAGAGTGTGGGTACTATTCTCAAAGCTTAGCAGCCCTGTAAAAGCAGGGGGTCAGGGCTGCATCACCAAAGAATTCCCAGTGCCTGACAAAAATCAGACACTCTGCAAATGGCTGCTGAATGAATGATAGAAAGAAAAAAAACCAACAAAGCAACACATAGACACACCAGAGTGTGGTGAAGGCAGATCAGTCCCCGACTTAGTAGAGCCAAGAGCACAGGAGGGAAGGGACAGAGTTATATTGGGGAAAGAGGACCTCAAGTCTTGGATTGTAGATAAGGCCTGGAGGGAGAACAATATAAAAGTTGACTGTTCTGTTGGGCAGGATGGTGTGCCCTATAGTCTCAGTCATTCAGGAGGCTGAAGCGGGAGGATTACTTGAGCCTGAGAGTTCAAGACTGAAGTGAGCTATGATTATACCAGTGCACTGCAGCCTGGGCAACACAGTGAGACCTCATTTCAAAAAGAAAAAAAGTAACTCTTCTTACACAAGTCTGTTCTGTCCTTACCTCTGCATTTCACTAGAGACACAGAGTTTAAGGAGATGATACCCCCTGGGGAGAGAGTTGGGATTAAAATCCACATAACTACCTTCATCTGAGGCTACCAACCATGGATAATCTTCCAGAAAAAATATGATAGTATGAAGTAACATGAATTTACTGCTTTAGTACTAGAAAATTATAAAGCACAACTTGAGCCGCATGGGTGAATATGAATAAAAACAAAGTCTATCTGAAGATATCCTGTGACTGGTGCTGACGGGGTTATGCAGATGGTCTCTTACATAACAAGATTTTGTGAAGAATCTAGGTGCATAAAATATGAAAATGATCTGAGTAAATACCGTGAGTGTGCCAAACTCGTTCTTTAGAGTAAGTCTTCTACTTTAGCCCCAAACAGGCCAAACTAGAAGGTGTGCCCTCCCAAGCCTTACCATGTATTCTGACAACACACCTGGCTCCTACTGGACTCCAGCAGGCTCTGCTGGATGGCAAACTGCATTATCTCATAATCTTCATCTTGCAAATGCACATTTCTGCCATTGTCTTGAATGTGGTAAGATTCAGGAATTTCAAACACAGACTGATCGACCTCAAAGTTTGTGACATGGGAAGCTGAAACACAAAAGGCATCCAGTGTCTGAGTTATTACAATCAATTTCTACTCCAACTTTTTAAGTTTTTTTTTCAGACAAGAGTCTCAAGCTGTTGCCCTGGGTAGAGTGCTATGACATCATAGCTCACAGCAACACCTCTAACTAGGGCTCAAGTGATCCTTCTTCCTCGTTTTTTTCTATTTTTAGTAGAGATGGGAGTCTTGCTTTTTTGTTCAGGTTGGTCTCGAACTCATGAACTCAAAACTATCCACCTGCCTTGGCCTCCCGGAGTGCTAGGATTATAGGTGTGAGCCACTGTGCCCGGCCAACACTTTTTAAATAAAAAAAAAAAAAAAAAAAAAAGAAAGGACCTAAATGATAATAAAGTTTGTGATTATGTGAAAGATTATGAGAGAGAATAATGATAACAGAAAAAAATACACAAGTATGGCCTTTTCTTGGCCTTGTTTTAGTGAAAAAAATAATATAATCATAAAGTACAGAATGTGTAAAATGAAAAGTGAAAATTTCTCTCCTTAGTCCATCCTTACTGTATGTGCATTTGAACATACAGTCACGCCAATGTGTTTTTTTCCTTTTGTTTGTTTGTTTTAGGGGGAATTTTGGGAGACAGAGTCTCACTCTGTTGCTCTGGACTAGAGTACCATGGCCTCAGCCTACCTCACAGCAACCTCAAACTCCTGTGTTGGAGCAATCCTCCTGCCTCAGCCTCCTGAGTACCTGAGACTACAGGCCTCGCCACCATGCCCAACTAGTTTTTCTATTTTTTTTTTTTTTTTTTTTTTTTTTGAGACAGAGCCTCAAGCTGTCCCCCTGGGTAGAGTGCCATGGCATTACAGCTCACAGCAACCTCCAACTCCTGGGCTCAAGCGAGTCCCCTGCCTCTGCCTCCCAAGTAGCTGGGACCACAGGC
>CAUYTI010057135.1:0-17235 GCA_963575145.1 Galago senegalensis | reverse complement strand
CCTGTGGTCCCAGCTACTTGGGAGGCAGAGGCAAGAGACTCGCTTGAGCCCAGGAAGTTGGAGGTTGCTGTGAGCTGTAATGCCACAGCACTCTACCCAGGGGGACAGCTTGAGGCTCTGTCTCAAAAAAAAAAAAAAGAAAAAGAAAGTAGAGATGTGAATATTTAGATGCTGTCAGGAAAGATCAAGGAGAGGATAAGTGACAGAATGCGTGTTTCCTGAGGCGTAGGCAGAGACCTCATGGAGGGATTAGCCTTGGACTGGGAAAACTGATGTCCTGAGGAGAGAAAGCAGAAAGGATAGATTCAGAGTTTTTAGGTGTTGGCAAAGGGGCTTAGATAGTTCCAACCTCCTGGCTTTACTTTTCTTACAAAATAGAACGTAGGGTAATTTGCAGAAAGTGAAGATGAAAGATGTTCAGGACTTGAGGGAAAAAAGAGAAGGGGCAAGAGAGCTGTTGAGAAAAATGGCACAAGGAACAGGCTAGCCGCAGCTTAGGGCCACCTGAAGTTGGAGCAAATGAATCTGTGTGAAGGCTTGTAGCTGCCTGGTGCAGAGGTGCAGAAAGCAGGAAGTAGGTACGCAAGGGTGGAATGTCATAGAATGATTGCAAAACTAGGACAAGGAGGAAGAGGGCTGAGAGCAGGCTGCTGGGGAGCATAAGGAGGCCAGGACACTGGTGCGGAGTTAAGGGAATGTAAGCTCTTGTGTTACACGGCCTCTTCTACATTGACCTTGGAGTACCACAGTGTGGTAGAGGCATAGGAGGTGGGTGTGTGTGTGAAAGGGGTGTATGTCAACCAGATGCCCAAGTCCTAGGGGCAAGTTGAGACACTCAGGATTCCAGCCAGCTCTGGGAATGCAAGACTGCAGGACAGTTTGCCATCCAATAAGAAACCATCTCAAAAAAGGCAGTGAGGCACCTTTTCAGCATTTCCAATTAGCTACTTATTTGTTCATTCATCCTTCCATCCATCTTTTCATTCAACAACCTACTAATATTTAGTGAACGCTTGCTATGTGCCAGACAAGGAGGTGAACAAGACTTCTACATTGGGGGTGGGGTCTGGTGTGTGACACACCTTTTGGGGGCAAGGCACAATTGTGGAGGGATTTTACATAACAAATGCAATCAGTAACTTGGTTTCTTATACCCTCAATGAATCCCCAACAATAAAAAACAAACAAACAAACAAAACCCCAAGACGTCTACATTTATCAGTTCTAAAAGCACACATTTATGTTTCCACTTTTCCCTTCCCTCTTTTTTAAAAACATCTCTGAAGTCATTTGGGATATTGCTTACACTGATGTCAGTTAGCATACAGTCATGATGTAGTCGTCCTGATCTGCCCAGGCTCAAACTTAGTCATAGCTCTTCATGTTGTCATGACTTCAATTGAGTTAAGTACACTGTTGATAATAACATATTGAGCTAAGGTGCTATTTCAATTATGAAAAATTACACTGTGATTTGGCATTGAAATGCAAAGCTACTATATTTTCAGAAGTCATGGAAATAGAACTTAAAATTGATATTAGTGAAACAAATATTCATCATTGGAGAAAGATTGCAATCCTATACATTATCGTGAAAAAACAAGAACCATGTGCTTTATGGGACCTAAGAAAGAAAGACTTGCAAACAAATAAAATTGTGTTATAGTTTGTACTGAGCTAGAAACAAAACCTAAGATAAGCCGAGCAATGCCATTGAAGGCAGGTGGAATTGTCCCATATTTCAAAGCATGAGAGGTAGGAGTGACTGATTCCTGGGTTGTAGGGTTATAGTTAAGGCATTGTGTCATAGTTTAGGTGGAAGGATTTTTTCTTAGTAGTACATAAAATTATGGTGTGTCTTATAATTAAATGTGACTTAGAGTAGATAATAACTCACGTACTAGACCTATCTAAACATTTTCTTTTAGAGAAACACAGAATGTCAGAACCATAAGGACCAAATCTCTTTGTTAGCCGATGAAGAAAATTGAGTCCCAAGGGGTGAGTAGCTGGCTCAGGATTATACCCGACCTGCCTATGTTAGAGGTAGAGGATATTATTTACGGCAGAGGAAATTGTCTTGCCTTGTGGCAAAAAGAGTAAGAAAAGATAAGGTTACATAATAGCTTGATGGCCCAGACTGCCATTACGAACTCTATAATTGCTTATTTTCCTTATTGGAAGGACGATAAACAGCTTTAATCGCTACTGATCTTTGACAACATGCTCCTGATTTGCGCCCGTCATCGTATCTATTTAATCTCCTTAATCACCGGCCTTGCTGGCTTTATAGTTTAAATATTTCATAGAGCATGTTCTCTCAGTGCGCCTTTTTATTTTTCCTATGGCATTTTTATGACACACGAGATAGTTTTAGAATGAATATATAGTAATTTATTACTTCATGTGATTTTTTTTCCCCTAATACATACAAAACTAAGTTGCTTCACTGTTAGTCCTGCCCTGGAGCTAAGATCCTTAAGGAGGCAGGTATCCAAACTTGAAAGGGGAGGGTTAAACCAAGAATAGAGGTGATATCCATTCTATTCGACTAATGAAACCACCATGGAGTAACTACAGGCAGATTTACATCTTTCTACCCCATTCCTTCTGGCCCATGCTGTCACAGAAGAAATCTCTTTATTGGCTATCCATGACTTCTAGTATTAGTTAGAAAAGACAGTAGAGGGTGTGAAAATAAAGATGAAAGATATTTGATGTTTTAGTTTTGCAGTAAAAAGCTGCTGACTCTTGTAAGGGAGACTTTATGGCCAGAAGTTGGAGTTCATCCTCTTAGGTTCAGTATTGCAACTGAATAAGACTCAGTTTGAGTCTTATTTGTGTGTGTGTTTCCATAGTTATAACAGTTTCTGGGTTTTTTGTTCTTACTAAATAATGCCATTCTGGTCGCCAACCGTGCCAGTCAGTTATAGATTATTCCCTATTTATAAATGAATTACCCTGGAGGCATTAGAGGGATGTAAAGGGCACTAGAAGAGATGCGATTCCTCTCTTCAGGTCCTTTAATCTGTGATCTGAATATGGTGTTCCCGACAAAACTCATGTGTTGGAACCTAATACCCAATGTGACGGTAGTAGGAGGTGAGGTCTTTGGGAAGTGATTAAGTCATAAAGACTCCACTTTTCACGAATAGGATCAGTGCCCTTATAAAAGATGCTTAAGGGATTTCCCTTGCCCCTTCTGCTTCATAGAACATACTGCCAAGTCTGCTGGTACCTGGAACGTCGACTGCCCAGCCTCCAGAACTGTGAGCAGTGAAGTCGTTGTTGTTTATAAATTGCTCTATCTACAGCAGCTGTTCTCAACCTGTGGTTTGCGACCCCTTTTTAACAGTGAAAGTACATGGCTGCTTTAGGAAAGTTGAGAACCACTGATCTAAGGTATTTTCTTTCCACAGCCCAAGCAAACAAAGACAGGGAGATTTGACATTTTCTCATTGTAAAATTAATCCATGCTACATCTTATTGTATATCTTTCTAATCATTTTTTTCCAGTTTTTCTTTTTCTTGCTTCTTTTATTTACTTATTTATTTTGAGAAGGATCTCACTTTTGTCTGGGTTAGAGTGTAGAGGCACCATCATAGCTCACTGCAACCTTAAACTCCTGTGCTCAAATGATTTCTCCTGCCATTCTCTGGAGTAGCTGGGACTACAGATGTGTAATAAAGATCAGCTACAACATCCAGCTGATCTTTATTTCTCTTTTTATTTATTTGTATGTTTGGCTATTGAGGAGACAGGGGTTTCACTATGTTACTCAGGCTGGATTTGAACTCCTGGCCTCAAGCAATCCTCCTGCCTCAGCCTCTGAAAGTGCTAGGATTACAGGTGTTAAACCTTGCTCCTGACTTACATTCATTTCTTTTTCTTTCTTTCTTTTATTTTTTTGGTAGAAACAGAGTCTCACTTTATTGGCCTGGGTAGAGTGCCATGGTGTCACACAGCTCACAGCAACCTCCAACTCCTGGGCTTTGGCAATTCTCTTGCCTCAGCCTCCTGAGTAGCTGAGACTACAGGCGCCCACCACAATGCCTGGCTATTTTTTTGTTGCAGTTTGGCTAGGGCCAGGTTTGAACCCGCCACCCTTGGTATATGGGGCCCGAGCCCTAACCAATGAGCCATAGGCACTGCCCCCAATCATTTTTCTATGCATGACTTCCCCAGTTAAAATAGCAATTGTATATATCCTTGTGTTTTGCTTATTAGACATTATTATGTGATCATTTCCTTATGTTATTAATACTCTACTTGAGTATAACTATTAATAGCTACATATCTCACTGTTAGTATACCATAATTTTTGTTTGCCCATTCTCTTGTAACTGTAAATTGCACTTAGCTTTTTCTTTTGGCTATTTTTTATTCAGTTTTTTATAATATGGTTTTTTCTAATGAAATTCTAATGAATTTTCTATTCTACAAAATAACTATAATGAACATCTTTATTCATTGCATAAAAACTGTGAAAATATGGAGATTGGATTTTTTTAATGTACTAAAGTATTAATAGAAATCAGTGAATTAGTAACCTGATAGTTGTAAATTGTGTAAAAATTCTACCATAATTTTTTAAAGGGTGGCTTTTTGGGGGAAGCATGAGCATTTGCCTGTCACCATCAGGAATAGACTCTTTCTCTTAGAGAATAATTGGGCATAAGTCCTGCAGCCTGGTGCATGTCCTGCCTTTTCCCTGTTTCCAAGGCAGGGAAAGGCATTGGGATTAGGGGAGAGCAAGAGAATTTAGGGATTCAGTGATGATCTGTGCCTAGAAAATACAGGAATCTCTGCAAATTATTTTTTGAAAATCAGTCTTTCTTACCTTCCAATTGAATGATATGTTCAATTGGATACTGGACATATCCAATGTTCAGTTGGATAGGAGTGGCCTCTCGTCCTCCATGTGCCCTTCTCCTCTTGTAGTTACTGCAGGCCTGTGTGGTCATGAGAGCCAGGAACCCAGAACAGTCAGGTGCAGGCCAGGAGTCCAGGCTGCTGGGTGGGAGTAATCCTCTAGCTTGGCACCCAGGAGCTTCAAAGGACAAACAATATGATCTGAAAGCTCTTAGGTCATGCTTTCTAACACAGCTGTTAGAACAAACGCTATAAACAGGAAATGCCTTGGGAAGTACCATGGAGTGCTTCTTACTTTTATTTTTAAAGAAATGATCAAAAAGCCTGAGTAGAAGGTGACATTCATCTGGCATTACGGTTAAGTTAGACCTCCTCCCTGACAATCCTGGTTTTATGTTCTGGGCAATTGTGTGCCTGGCTGCTGCTTAATAGGAGCTTAAATATTCCCAGACTAATCTAGAACTCATTTTGCCTTATAAAATGAGCACCTCAGTCGAGGGAGTTGGATGTTGTCGTTACATAGCTCATTTTTGCCATCAGAGAGAAGAAAAGATTTACTAAACCCTAAACCAATATTTAGATGCCTCTGGGCATGGAATATGGAAAATTTAGCACAGGGCAAAAGAAAAAGCATGTAAAAATAAAAGAATGTGGGGGAGGCTGGGATTATTTGAAGAGCATCAGGAAAGGCTAACATGAAGAGCTGCTGACTTTTGGAAAAGACTTAGCTGCATGGTGGACAGTATATTTCTTCACCCTCTGTGGTCCACCTCTGCCCCTGCCCTGCCACATACCACTTACTTCAGTCATGCTGCCCCAGGGCCTTGGCATGTGCTGCTCAGTATCTGGAACGCCCCACTCCTCTCTTTTCCCCTCTCCATTTTGTTCCTGCTTATCCTTCAAGGCTGAGATGTCAGTTGACATAGTTATTACATGAAGACAGAATAGTGGAAAGAACTTGGACTCTAGAGCAGTGTTTTTCAATCTTTTTTTCTCACAGTACACTTGAACCTATGGTTAAACTCCCATGACACACTTAAACTATGGTGATCTAAAAAGCCAATAAAAAAGAATATAGTTACTATGCTTTGAACTTCTTTTCAAAATAATTTAATTAAATGATCTTTTCGTGGCACACCTAAAATCCTCTCATGGCACACCGGTTGAAAATCGCTGCTTTAGAGTATGTGTCTCTCTCTCTCTTTTTTTTGGGAGGAGGGGGACAGAGTTTCAAGCTATCGCCCTCAGTAGAGTGCCATGGAGTCACAGCTCACAGTAACCTCAAACTCTTGGACTTATGTGATTCTCTTGCCTCAGCCTCCCAAGTAGCTGGGACTATAGGCACCCTCCACAATGCCCAGGCTATTTTTTTTGTTGCAGTTGTCATTGTTGTTTTATCAGGACTGGACTGGGTTCAAACCCTCCACCCTCAGTGCATGTGGCCGGTACTGTAACCACTGTGCTACAGGTGCCGAGCCTATGAGCCTGTGTCTTATCTCTGAGTCTGTGATGTCTATATGGTATTCAGATTCCTCATTTCACGCTTAAGTTATGGGGTTTCGGCTCGGCGCCTATGGCTCAAGTGGCTAAGGCGCCAGCCACATACAGCTAAGGTGGCAGGTTCGAATTTAGCCTGGGCCCGCCAGAAACAACAATGACTGCTGCAACCAAAAAATAGCCGGGCCTTGTGGCTGGTGCCTGTGGTCCCAGCTACTTGGGAGGCTGAGGCAGGAGATTCGCTTGAGCCCAGGAGTTGGAGGTTGCTGTGAGCTATGATGCCACAGCACTCTACCCAGGGGGATAGCTTGAGGCTCTGTCTCAAAAAAAAAAAAAAAAGAAAAGTTATGGGGTTTCCAGACAGAAAGAGGATGGAATCTACTTATGGAATTTTTAATTCATTAGTGTATTCGACAAATATTTATTGAATGATATCAGAGGGCAGCTAATCCTATCACTTGTGTTCTTGATCTGTTTTTTTCTTCCTTTAGAATAGGGTTTCTTGACCTCAACTATTGGCACTTGGGCCAGAAAATTCTTTTTATGGGAGCAGTCTTGTGCATTGTAGGACATTTAGTAATGTCCCAGGTCTCTACCCACTAGATGCTAGTAACAACTCCCCCAATGCAGTTGTAAAAACCCAAACTACCTCTAGACATGAGTACCTCTGGCTGAGAAAAACTGCTGTAGCACTTTGCTCCCTGGTTATTCCCTCGGTTGACTCCTTGCTCTCATAAAAATACATTATTTTCTCCCATCTTTAGAAACAAATCAATTTCAACCACAAAACCCTCATCATAGTCAAGCTCCGCACAAGTACAGCCTGCATTTGCTGTCGCTGTCCGTACCCGCCCCCCTCCCGCTCACTGGCTGCAGTCAGGCACCCCCAGCCCCTTCAGAAAGTGCTCTCGCAAAGCCGCTTACAGATAAACAGATAAATGGCAAAAACCTGAGTCCTTTTCACACTGTGCATCTTCACTGACCTCTGTGACACTTGGCATTTGGTGAATTCCAGGATGTCTTTCCTCCATGGTTCTTCTTTGACCTTCCTTCACGGATCCTAGGAGTGTGTCCTTTGCTGGCCTCTTAAATTCCGGCATTTCCCGAGGCTCTATTCTTGGTCTTCTCCCTTCCTGGGGCACATTCACTTACTCTGGTGGTTTTGACTCTAATGTAAGCATCAATTCCAAAGTCTGTAGTTCCAGCTCGAATTTCTTTCCTGAGACCTAAACCTAAACACATCCATTTGTGTGTCTCACAAACATCTCGCAAGAGAACTTACTGTCCTCATTTTTTCTGCCCAAAGTTGCTTCTTCTCCCACCTTCCCATACCCCGTCTGATCTACGTGGTGGAGCACGGTGAACACATTAGGCTCTGGGGATACAGATATTTGGCACCTTAGTAAAGATGCTCACCTTAGGCTATCTAGCACAAATGGTCCCAAACTTATAATTTCAACCTAATGAGGCTGCAAAAGTAACATCATTCATTAGAAACTGTGCTTTGTGTACTGATACAACCATTTGTTTTTTACTTTCAGTGTAGTATTCCATACATCACATGAGCTATTCAACCCTTTATTATCCAATAGGCTTTGTGTTAGATATTTTACCCAGCTATAGGCTAATGTAAGTGTTCTGAACATGTTTAAGGTAGGCTAGGCCAAGATACGATGTTTATGTGTATTAAGTGCATTTTGACTTACAATATTTTGTGTTATGATGGACATAGCCCATCATTAGTCAACAAGCATCTGTAATGCGAGGGCAAGTCCATTCTTCCCCTTCTGTAGGTCCTCGTCATAATCCTCTGGCTGTGGGCCCATGTGAAGCAGTGAACCCTTGTATTACCTTAAATGAGATAAACTTCATAAAGCACCTGGTACCCAGTGCATGCTCAGTACCTTGAGTTTCCTTGCCTGTGTGGTATAAATTGTATTTGGTCCTTCTTCCCAGTTCCTTTCATAGGGCTAAAGCCCCTGGAATTTTCTGGATGATAGGAGTATCTTTTGTTGTTCATAATGAGCCCCTTTGATAATAGCTGAGTTTATGTTACTGAGGTGACTTAGAGTGTGGCCTCCAGATAGCCTCAGGACAGGGTCAGTCACCACCAAGACCTAGTGATTGGAGGATCAAAGGTTTGGAACTTTCAGCCCACACGCTACCCTCTTGGAAGTTGGTGGAAGGCTGGACACCAAGCCTAGTAACACTCTTGAAAACGGGCTGATGACCTTTTAGCTGCTCAACATTGAGGATGCAGAGAGGGCACGGAAGCCCCACGTTTCTCCATACCTTGCCCTCTCCATTGTGTCATCTGGCTGTTCATTTGTATCCTTTACAATAAACTGGCAAATATGTTTTCCTGAGTTCTGTGAGCCATCCTTGCAAATTAATTAAACCCAAAGACGAGCTGCCGGGGACCCCAGTCTGTAGCCAGTTGGTCAGAAATTTTGGTGGCCTGGATTTGTGATTGGTGTCTTAAGTGAGGGAATTCTTGTGAGACTGAACCCTCAGCCTGTGAGATGTGACACTGTCGCCAGGTAGGTAGTGTCAGAATGGAACTGAACTGTAGGATAGCTGATTGGTGTCTGCTGGAGTGTCTGGTTGGTGTCTGGGGAAAGACTCCATAGACATCTGGTCACAGAAGTATTTCATACTGAGTAAGAAAAGGGTAGGAAAAAGTTTGCTTTTCATTTTATACCCTGTTATTCTTTCTGGAGGACACACTGCTGAGCACGAAGAATTGTGTATTAGCAGTGAATTTACAAGTGATTTTTTTCTTGTGTTCTCTAAAATTATTTTCCATTGAAAATAAACTATTTTTGCAACTAGAGAAAAGAAATGTCATGAAAACACTCTTATACATACACTTGACCATGCCACTCCCCATGTCCCCTCTTGTTGGCTGTTCATTGCCCTTCTGGTCAACTCCAAGCCTCCAACTAAGGTTTATAACATCCTTCGTGAGCTGACCTTGATCTAGCTCTGTAACCTTATCTTTTGCTCTACCGCCTCCTCCACACATCCCACACTCTGGCAGTGCCAAACCTCTCCAGATCCCTGATAAGACATGCTGTTGCCTGTTTTTGCAACTCTCTCTCTCTGCTTGGTGACCCATGCCCTCTACCCCTCCTGTTCCATCCAGTGCCCACATGGGACACTTGGCCAATTCTTATTTCTCAATTCACAGTTCAAACACATCCTCGCTTAACCCTTTTCTCATTGAAGCTGCTAGACCAGAAGTAAACATGCTCTGGCTTCTCATTCCTTGTCCATTTCAACATTTGTCAGAGTACCTAGGACACTAGATTATATTTAAGTGTTGACTCATCTTGTCTCTCTCTAAGAGATTGTGGACTCCTTAAAGGCAACAACTATGTCTTTTGTTTATTTATTTTGAGACACAGTCTCACTATGTCACCCTCTATAGAGTGCAATGGTGTCATAGCTCACAGCAACATCAAACTCTTGGGTTTAAGCAATTCTCTTGTCTCAGCCTCCCAAGTAGCTGGGACTATGGGAGCCTGCCACAATGCCTGGCTATTTTTTTATTGCAGTTGTCATTGTTGGTTAGCTGGC
Organism: Galago senegalensis; assembly: GCA_963575145.1. NCBI lineage: Eukaryota > Metazoa > Chordata > Mammalia > Primates > Galagidae > Galago > Galago senegalensis. The sequence goes on along the minus strand of CAUYTI010057135.1, from coordinate 7,286 downwards.
CTTGGTGGGGCTTGAACCCACCAGCCTTGGTGCATGTGGCTGGTGCTGTAACCACTGTGCTACGGGTGCTGAGTCAACTGTGTCTTTTATTTGGCATACAGGAGATGCTCAATTAAATTTTATCTAACTGGGGGGTTGGCATACCTTTTGTGTGGGACATAACTACAAGATGAATTCTACCTAACTGAACCAATTATTTTGACCTATTTTTGTGGTTGCTTGTACCCCCACATTAACCTAAAATAAATTTACTTAAAAAAATAAATTTTACCTAACTGAGAAGCACTGTACTAGATTTCAGGATGGAAGGAGGGAGGGATGTAGGAAGTAGGCCCACAGTCCCTATTGCCTTTTTGGATCTGACATGCATTGTGGAAGTAAGTGTAATTAGATGAGATAAAGAAAAAATTTTTAATAAAAAAAAGCCAAGCACTTCATATGTTTATCATTTAATCCCAGATTTACTTGGAAATAAATACTATTATTTTTAAAATATAAGAAATTAAGGCTTCAGAGAAGTCAAGTTACTTGCCCAAGTTCAAGCAGCTACCAAACTTCCAAAGTCCAGACTCCTAAACTTATAATATATTTGATCGTAGAGTTTGAATGAAGCTTTCAGAAAAACTACAGGGAGAAATTATCATCATGGATCATCTTGACCACTTACCATGCAAGAAACCCAGGTTCCTGCAAAAGAATACCTGGATATCAGCTGATTAGTCCAAATTTTCAGGGTCTGAACTTTTTGCTATACTTTATTGATCCATCCTCCAACTCTAGAAAAGTGCTGGTAACATAAGCTTCCTGGAGTTCTTGGATCCATATCTGAGTGCCCCATAGAACTTCCTGGGTCTCAGTGGACCAGGAAAATCTGACCTATAATGTGGTTGGGGACCTGGAAGGGACCATTTCTTGGAGAATTAATAAGAGCGCTGGTGATGCAGATTTTGAGACTCTAGTAAAGATGTTCCTCTTAAGTCACCCGAGGTTGAGTCAATTTTTCCTCCCCCTCTTCCCGAAGCTCTGGCTGCAGGCCCACATGGAGGCCTGCCTCCTGGTAGCTTCCTAATGACTTTAGAGTCTGAGTGAGATCAGGTGGCCTCTGAGCTGGCACCAACACCTGTTTTATTCTCCAAAGATAAGAAAACTAAATAAACATTAGCTAGCTGGAGCAAACAGTGCCATAAGCATACCCATACCTCCCTCCCTCACTGTCCACTTTCAAAGGAGCAGCAAAATGCTACCTCTGTCCATATTTAGATAGAGAAATAAGGAACTAAATACAATCCCACCATTTAGCCCGAGGAGTTCTCTTATAGACAATGTTTTCTTTATTCTCCTCTATTGAGGAGAATAAGTGCCTTCCTTCTTCCTTCAGAAGAAATACCCCAAATACTTTACCTGCTTGAGCACCTTAACTGGATGGCCCTGAATTATGTACATAGTCACATGGTACTGCAATCTCTAGTCATTATATACGTGGATATAGGATTCAGTTTATGGAATATTTTCTAGCAACTTGATATGTGTGGTTTTGTCTTGTGTATCCTAGTGAGTTATGACCCTCCATGAGACTCAGAAACATAGTTCTTCAGTGTTGTTGCTTGGTATGGCCCTCTGACCAGCAGGGCCAGAATCAGCTGGGAGCTTGGCATAAATGCAGACTCTCAGGCCCCACCCTAGACCCACTGAATCAGAATTTGCATTCTAACAAGATCCCTGGGTGATTCATATACACTTTAAAGTTTGAGATGCTCTAAGCTAGAATGTTGTTAGTCAGACATAAACTCTGTTGTGATACCAGTGTGCTGAGTAGTATTCAGGGCCTGTTTGGTTTTCTGTCCCCCAAAGTCCTCAGGTGTAAACAATAATTCTTATTTCTAATAATTACCTTTTCCTGTTTTTGTATAGATTATATGTTTTTTCAGTGCCTGTTCAATTTTTTTCCTTTCTCACTCTTCTCTTCTCTTCTCTTCTCTTCTCTTCTCTTCTCTTCTCTTCTCTTCTCTTCTCTTCTCTTCTCTTCTCCTCTCCCCTCCCCTCCCCTCCCCTATCCTCTCCTCTCTTCTCCTCTCCTCTCCTCTTTCTAGAACAGGGTCTTGTTGTGTCACTCAGGGTGGAGTTCAAAGGCATAATCATAACTTGCTGTAGCCCCAAACTCCCAGGCTCAAGTATCAAACTGCCTCAGCCTCCCAAGTATCTGGGACTATAAGCATATGCCACCATGCTGGACTAATTATTTTTTCTTTTTTCTTTTTTGTAGAGATGGGGTCTTTTTATGTTGCCCAGGCTGGTTTCAAACTCCTGGTCGCAAGCAATCCTCTTGCCTTAGCCTCCCAAAGTGCTGGGACTATAAACATGAGCCACTATACCTGGCTTCAAATATTTTTATTAGTAACAACAGTAATATGAACAAGAAATATTAATTGAGTAATCATATGCTAGGTTATTTATGTGTATTATTTCTTTTAATCAACATTATATAGTTGGGTAAGGTTGCCATAACAAAATACCAGATATTGAGTGGCTTAAACAACAGTAATTTATTTTCCTGCTATTCTGGAGGCTGGAAGTCCAAGATCAAGGTGATGGTAAGTTTGGTTTCTCCTGTGGCTTCTCTCCTTGGCTTGTACATGGCCACTTTCACCCTGTGTCCTCACATAGTCTTTCCTCTGTGTGCACATGTGTCTGGTGTCTCTTTGTGTCCAAATTTCCAATTCCTATAAGGACACTTTAGAAGTACTATAGGTTGGCGGTAGTGGGTAGGGTGCTGGCCCCATATACTCAGGCTGCCGAGTTCAAACCCAGCCCAGGCCAGCTAAACAACAATGACAACTACAACAACAACAAAGAAAATAGCCAGGTGTTGTGGTAGGTGCCTATAGTCTCAGCTACTTGGGAGGCTAAGGCAAGAGGATCGCTTAAGCCCAAGAGTTAGAGCTTGCTGTGACGTCATGGCACTCTACCAAGGGTGACAAAGTAAGATTCTGTCTCAAAAGAAGAAGAAGAAGAAGAAGAAGAAGAAGAAGAAGAAGAAGAAGAAGAAGAAGAAGAAGAAGAAGAAGAAGAAGTTCTGTAACGTTAAGACTTCAACATTTGAATTTGGAGGGGGACAAAATTCAGCCCATGACAATGATAAAATAGCTTATTATTGTCATTCCTTCTTTACAGGTAAAGAAACAGAAGGTTAAAGAAATCCAGTAACTTGATTAGTGTTATACAGCTAGTCATGATAGAGTCACAGCTACTCATTTATTTCATAATCATTTGTTGCATGCCTACTATGTGCCCCATGCCTTGTAGTCAGTGATAGAGGTACAGAAATCATGATTTCTTCTTTCTTAAAGCTTACATTTTGTGGATTTTTATTTTGGAGTCAATGTGCTTACTCTCTCTACTATTATAAGAGATTCATTTTTGTGTAGCCACACATCATTATTTATTGCCAAATTCGAGGGGACAGTGTAACAGAACCACTCACCTTACAAACAAAACCAGGCTCTGAATCTGGCTTCATAAAAACCCACCTGGGGCTGTATTTGTTTCAGCCATTCCTGTAGTGACCAACTCATCCCAGTCTGCCTGGAGTTTTCCTAATTTTAGCATGAAAGTTCTGTGTCCCAGGAATCCTTTCAGTCCCAGGAAACTCTTCAGTCCCAGGAAAATGGTGGTAGTTGGTCACCCTACTATTTCCTAGCTTGGACCTTGATAGGATAGAAGATGAAGAAGGAGCAGACACCACAATAATAGAGCCTGATGTCAGATCAAGGTGAACTGATGAGGTGGTAAAACTTTAGCTTCACCGGGCCTCTATAAATAGAGATAATCTGGTTCAGCCTGTTGCTTCCAAAGGCTGGAAGCAACATCTGGGAACAAGTGGAATGAATGCCTCAAGCCTTTTCTACTCGCAGCATAAGCATGCAAGCTAAAAATGAATAGGATGATCTCTTGCGCTACCTCAGCCTGAGGATCCAGGGACTGGTGAGTTCCAAATATCCAATCACCCTTCCGTAGGTAATCTCAGTTTCAATTAACATGTGAGTAGCTTTAACGGTGAGAAGCTGTGAGGCAGCCCTGCCAGTCCTCTCTGAATTTACCATCTCAGGGAGAATGGGAAGGGGGAGAAGGAGAATGGAGAGCTGTGTGCTTTTTTAATGCAAGCCCTAGGAACGTGGTGAAAGGAGCCAGATCCTATTGCATAATTGATGACCACAGCATAGCCCTGCTGACCTGCTCTGATACGCTCCTGGTGCTGATTCATCTTTCTAAAGCTCATCATCTCTTTGCAGCTTCCTCAGATGCAGAAACAGAAGTTCCTGCGTGTGGAAATGGTGGGTTTCTCAGGAGCAGAGGTGCCAAGGACCTTGTACTCCAGCCTCTGCTTTTTGTTATTCTGTTAGCTCACAGGCTTCAATGAGGAGGTCAGGAAACAAGGACTAGTCAAGGAGCCTTGTAATTGGCTAAATCAATGCAAACTTCCAAATAAGAAATTTAGCCTTTTTGTTGGGGGGCAAGACGAGATTGTAAGAGGGACTTTACCTAACAAATGCAATCAGTGAAACCTGGTTTCTTGTACCCTCAATGAATCCCCAACAATAAATTAAAAAAAAAAAAAGAAAGAAAAGAAATTTAGCTCTTTTGAAAAAAGTCCAAAATATATGCCATTCTATCTATACATTGGGAGTTAGGGTTTCAACAGATGAATTTGGTGGGGCTCAGTCATTTACTGGGACACTCAGCTTTGGAGGGCACTAGTTGTTTGCTCCTTCTGGACTGATCTTTAAGTCCCCCTCCCCCATTCCTCATACTTTTCCAATGACAAGTGTAGCCAACCAGACCTCTCGTGAGGTCTTACCTTCGCTCATTTCTCTCTGCAACTCCATCCTCCCTGCCTTGGATTCTTGCCTCATTTTTGCAACCAGCACAAACTGGCCTTTCTCCTCCCATGCTTGCCCATTTGATGCTCCATCTGATGGTCAGAGTGACCTTTTCAACAGTCCCAGGTGCTCATGTTTGAGTCCCTCAGTCGCTCCCTTTTCTATGAGGGAGAAAGCTCCCATTCTGTTGAGTTATACACAGTCCTTTGGACCCGGCTGCTCTCTACCTTTCCTTCCCCATCTCTCTCACTCCTCATGGGCACTTCAGGACTCATCAAACTGGGTCACATGTAGTTCTTTGAAGGGGCCGTGCTCTCTTTCTATCTGGACTTTGGCCCATACAGGCCCTTCTGCTTCTCCCTCCCTGGCTCATCTTTTCCAGGCTCGGTTTGGATTAGTGCTATAGTTCATGAGCCATATATTTATTTGATTGTAAATTTTCTAGTAGCTGCATTTTGAAATTTTAATTTCTGTTAAATTTCTTCCATCTCTGAAGAAATGATGTCTCACTACTTTGCCCAGGTTGGTCTTGAACTCCTGGCCTCAAGCAATCCTCTGCCTCAGCCTTCTGAGTATCTGGGACTATAGGCAGGAGCCACTTGTGCCCAGCTTCTGGTAGCCACCTATTAAAAAGCAAAAGAGCACATGAATCCTATGAAACAGCAATAAAATATTACATGATGCAATGGCAAAGGTGGATACAGTCCTACCCAAACTGTAAGGTTGTATTTAATGGAAAACTACTTCACACTGCTTCAGTTTTAAAGTTAAATTCATTAATATTAAAAAGTTTGGTTTCCTCCATCACACCAGGCGCAGTTTGCCAGCATTGGACTAATGGCCATGTTACTGACAAGCACAGGTTTAGACTTCACATTCCCTGACATCCCTGTCAACCTTAGGTCCTCTCTGTTATCTTACTGTGCTTATAAAGTATCCTGTGCTTAACTCAATCACAGTGCTTATTACACTGGGATATGGCTGCCAAGATGATGCAGGAAAGCCACTTGACATCCAAATGGGCCCTTAGCTTCACACAAGAAATAATTCAGGAGCAAGCCAACAAAATAAGGTGAAAGCGAGATTTATTCAGAAAGTATAGAAAGTCTACATCACAGAGTATAGACCAGCTCTCCCTACAGAATGGAACCTGCCTGCACAGGGGACCAGCTCCCTGATTCCTGTTGTCTTTCCATTTAAGCAAAGGAGGGGAGGAATATTCATGAAAGGTGCTTCTCCACCATCTTGGCTCTAACCAAGTTGGAACTCACCCTGCCTCCATCCCGCTTTGATCAAGATAACTTGAGACTTTGTGAGACTTCCTGACTCATGTGGGTAATGCTGCAGCAATCAACAGTGCCAAGGCAGCCCCCAGAGCAGTCCCTGCCACTGCTCTGTCTCATGCTTGCTTGTCTTTGTTCTTCATCAGACTCTGAGCTTCTCAGCTATGAAGCCTTTGTCTCACTCATCTCTTACTCAACATTTCTGACCTAAGATAATTGCTTGGTTTATCTGAACGAGGTCCAATGCCTGAACAGCAGCAATCTTCTACGGGCCTACAAGGCACCACAAAATTGTGCCCCTCACTTGCTCACTCTGACATCATCTCCTACCACACTACCCTTTGTTCACTCTGCTCCAGCCACACTGGCCTCCTTATCATTCCTTGAATAACCAGAGTCCTAACTCACCTCAGGGCCTTTGCACTGTGCTCTCTGTGCCTGGAAAGCCCTTCCCTGGAGGGCCAATTGGCTTCACTTGCTCCTATAGTGCACGTAGGTGTCTTATTAGAGCCACTTTCCCTGAACAGCTTTCTAAAGCAGAGCCCATTCTACCAATCATTTTCTAACTCCCTACTTTTCATCCCAGTGCCCATCACCACTCAGCAAGTTATTTAGCCAATTTGACTCTTCCTACTATAAGTTTCCTGAGAGTAAGAACTTTTGCCATTGTGTTCAGTGGCCTGCTCTCCCAACTTAGAATACTGTCTCTGACACCTAAGAGTTGCTCAATAAATATTTATTAATGTAGGAAAGTTAGATTATCTACCAAGGAGAACTTAGGGAAAGAGGAGAGACTATAAGATATTCAAAAGCAGAGTTCCAGAAATTTCTCTCATTTCAAGTTTTGCAGTGTCCAAAGGGCCTGGGGAATCATCCAATGACCAGATTTTCCTTGGCTGATGATGTAAGACTTGTTACAGGAGAGAAAGGATAAATGTGAATGTTTGAGGACTTGCAGCTTGATGAGTATATCCAATTCTATTTTTTTTTTTTTTTTTTTTTTGAGACAGAGCCTCAAGCTGTCCCCCTGGGTAGAGTGCCGTGGCATTACAGCTCACAGCAACCTCCAACTCCTGGGCTCAAGCGAGTATCTTGCCTCCGCCTCCCAAGTAGCTGGGACCACAGG
>CAUYTI010057133.1:0-20614 GCA_963575145.1 Galago senegalensis | reverse complement strand
AATTCATTATATAAATTATAATAAATCATCTAAACATTATACATTAATAAAAATTATATGATTTATATATAAATTATCATATATATCTCTCTATTATATATATAATATATACAAATTATAAATAAAATTATATTAAATTTCCAGAAAAAGGTCCTAGATAGAATAAACAATTTATTAAGTATACATACAAAAATGGAATATATTATTCCTATAAAAATTTGTGATAGTCACATACGTGTTAATTTCTAAGATTTACTTACACTTTATTTTAGTATTTTTTCTTTTTCTTTTTTTTTTTTGAGACACAGCCTCAAGCTGTCCCCCTGGGTAGAGTGCTGTAGCATCAAAGCTCACAGCAAACTCCAACTCCGGGGCTCAAGTGAGTCTCCTGCCTCAGCCTCCCAAGTAGCTGGGACCACAGGTGCCCGCCACAATGCACGGCTATTTTTTGGTTGCAGCCGTCATTGTTGTTTGGTGGGGCCAGGCTGGATATGAACCTGCCACCTTAGGTGTAAGTGCCTGGCACCTTAGCCACTTGAGCCACAGACACCAAGCCAGTATTTTTTATTTCTTTATAAAACTATAAACACATATATACACATATATGTGCACTCATGGATACATACTCTAAAACAGAGGTTCTCAACCTTCCTAATGCTGTGGCCCTTTAATACAGTTCCTGTGGCTCACAACCCACAGGTTGACAACTGCTGATATAAAGGAATATGCTATTTTTCACAAAAAGAGAGCACATGATAGCTCTTGGAAAGGAAGGGTTTTTATAAAGATACATGTATTGCTTTTCCACTAATAGACTATTTAAAACTAAAATAGAGCAATTTATTCATCTATTAGGAATAATTTATTGAATAATTGTTATGTGCCCTGGACTGTGAAAATCGAGCAACTGGAGTCTTAAGTGTTGCTACAAGCTGGTGACTCTTGCATAAGTCTCACATGTAAATTCCAATATCCAACATACTATATGCACATTATCGAGAGATACAACCTGGAATCCTCATTGTTGTCTAGGAGATGCCATCTGAGAAGAAGGACAGGTAATCAAAAAGTAAGTAAAATGCTTGAAGTGTTAGGTGGCTGTAAAAATGGCTGAGAATCAGAACAGTCAGAGGAGGGAATAGCAACTTTGAAGGGGTAGAGAACAGTGGTAATGTGGACTGAATGGCTAGGGAAGGATGGCTGCACTGGAGAAATTTCAGGCAGGACCTGAAGAAAGTGACAGACAACAAAAAGAAATGTAGATGACGGATATTCCAGGAGAGGGTGAGGATGAAGACAAGACAGGAACGTGTGTGTTTAGGAAAGTACCATTGGAATGGTGGCTGTGGACAGTCTTCTGAGAGCAACGGTAGAGCATTCTTGGGAAAGGTTACAGCATTTGCTCGAGAGAGCAGCCTGCTCAGGAGGTGGGCCAGACTGCTAGATCAGGCCTCAGAATCTTTCCAATCTAACAAAACCTAAAATAGAAAACATAAAATAGATAATACAAAATGATCCAATAAAATGTATGCAAGAAATCAAGACCACAAAAGGCAAACTATAACTAACAGACACTAAGTAGATGGGAAGTGCATTTATGCAGTTAATTTATTTAACAGATTAACAGGACAAATGTCTTTCAATAGACATAGTAGAGCAATTTCTAGACAGTTACAGTTATAATAAAATAAATATCAGTGGCTCAGCGCCTATAGCTCAACCAGCTAAGGCACCAGCCACGTACACCTAAGGTGGCGGGTTCGATTCCCCAGCCCGGACCTGCCAAACAACAAGGACGGCTGCAACCAAAAAATAGCCGGGCGTTGTGGCAGGCGCTACCTGGGAGGTGGAGGCAAGAGACTCGCTTGAGCCAGGAGTTGGAGGTTGCTGTGAGCTGTAATGCCACGGCACTCTACCCAGGGGGACAGCTTGAGGCTCTGCCTCAAAAATAAATAAATAAATATCAGTACAATACAGAAAGAAAGAATCTTCTTTCATTTGATAAATTCATATCTCATTGCCTTAAAGTCAAAATCATCTTCTAAATTATGCCTGGAAAGCCAAATGCCTATTAGCTCCTATTATATCCATGATATAATCGGGTGTGTAGCATCACTTAACAATAAAGTATAACTTCTTTTATTTCACCTTATTCTACTGCTACATCCTTTTCACTAGAAAAAGTTGCTTTATCAAGAACTATGGAGTTAGGCTTTCCTAGGCCCCTGGCCATAATTTCATACCCATTTCAATGCAAAATTTTCTCTTAGAGAACGCATAAGATATACAATTGCAATTGTAATGCTGTTTTTCCAGTTGAAAAAACATTCATGGAGATAATATTATTTCTATATCAGTTACAGTAACATTAGGAGGTTAGTGTCACACTGCTACATCAATACAGAGCTTATTTCATCTCAAACATGTTTAACAGTTTGCAAAAAGGCAGGACTAAAGTTGATTTGGGGCTCTTAAAAATTCTTTCTGAAAAAAATGATTTAAAAATGAAAATTCTCCCCGTCTGCTAAATGCTCTGTTAAATTCATTGTTAACACTTTTCCACACTTGACATAAATGAGTAAATATTTGTTCGAGAGAGTTCAAATAGTTTCCTAATGCTATTTTCCAAACCCTGCCTGTATCACTCCCTGCCAACAAAGAAAGGTTATTGATAATGTTTAACATTTTTTCTTAGACCTTGACAACACATATAAAAAAAAGTTAAACAGGGGATTTCATCAGAAGAGCCTTAAAAAATAATAACATTTGAAATTTTCTTTGGTTCCTTTAAGTTGATAAACTAGAATTTCAATAATATGATATAATTTGTGTTGCCTTTCCAACCAAACGGACTTATTAAAGAAAAAATTCAGGACGGTGCCCGTGGCTCAGTGAAATGGTGCCAGCCCCACATACTGATGGTAATGGATTCAAACCTGGCCCCAGACAAAATGCAACAAAAAAATAGCCAAGTGTTGTGGTGAGCGCTTGTAGTCCCAGCTACTCTGGAGGCTGAGGCAAAGAGACTCACCTAAGCCCAGAGCTGGAGGTTGCTGTGAGCTGCGAAGCCAAAGCACTCTACTGAGGGCAACAAAGTGAGACTTGGCCTCTAAAAAAAAAAAAAGAAAGAAAGAAAAAAAATCATTAAATTAGAATTTAATGCCACTGGGATTTTTGTAAAGCCTAAGAACTAGATATATTCATTTCATTCTTAGAATACACATTATTTTAAAATAAAATTTTAAAAGGGCATATAAAATGTGACCTAGAATCTCAATTTTATCAATAAAGTTGACAGATTTCCTAAAAGATATATGGAAGTGTGTGTGATCTTTATATGGGGAGATGGCAGGACTGCCCTGTGTGAGAAACATCAATCCTGAAAATAAAAAGATGCCGATTGCCACACATTCTGAACAGTCATTCTCTGCACTGGAATAAAGTCGTCCATCCTCAAAGGACAATGCATCTAAAATCCAGAGGAAACACGTCTGGGCACAGTAGATGGGAGGCATAAGGCAGCTGATACACTCGTCGACAATATTCGTTCCTTCTTTGGAGAAAGAGAAGGATGAGATGCCTACCACCTTGCAAGGATTGAGGAGAGGCTACCTGAAGATTTCCCAAAGATTCTGGAAATGAGGAAAATGTCCTTTAAAATGTATTTTCATGACAATACATACTGAATCATGGGAAAAATGCAAATTCGTCTTTCAGATTTAAAATGAATTAGTCTAGTCGTATCCAGGGTGCTTCCTTAGAAGCTGTATTTCTCATTATAAATGAATCAATTTTTCTTTCACTGTTATCCCCCAGTCAGCTGACTTTTGTCACCTTGGTTCTACCCCAGACAGACAGACACCTCTCATGTTAAAATGCTGAGAATCTTCCCTTAGGCTTTGGTACAATTATTCCAGCACCAGAGACATAGTTACTTGGACTGTCCCTGTAACCATTACCCTGGCTATCCAAAACTTTTACACTAGTTTGCACTTATTGTATATGTAAGACCAAATTCCCTGGTCGATCCTTTATAGACCAATAACAAACAAGTGGCTTTTATTACCGTAAAGCAATATTTTTTAACATCAAAGACATAAAGTAAAAATAAGTTATCTTTTTATTACTGTTTGTCATGTACTCATTCTATTAATTGAAAAAGCAGAATATCTTTACCTTTTTGCAAAAGGTCGAAATTGAATAACTACCTAGCTGAATAACTAAGTGTAAACCACTACTCCATGATCTGAAGTTTTATTTGGTCTTTCCTTCTGTGTTTATTCTTGAGACAGATGAATCAATTATCAGTAGAAATAGATTGTCCCCATCCATATAAATTTTGAGGTGTTTATTTACTCAAAGTTCTTGTTTCTGCAGAGGAGGACGGAACTACATTTGTCAAACTAGCTGTATCACCCTGCTTTGTTTTGCACAAAATTATGTCAATTGCAATCGTAGAAGTATACTTTAGAGGAAAAAATAGCTTTCAACACTGATAATCACATTTCAACTCTCCTTTGCTTATTATCAATAGCTAGATGACATTCACGGCAAAATATTGTAGAGATTGTGGATATTGTGGACACATATGTGGGCTGTAGTAATAATTTACATTAGTTTTCTTGACCTAGTTCACATTCCTGACTGAAATTCATTTCTCCAGGAGCTTGTAGTAGTTAATAGAAGAACAATATTCAACATCTTATTGATTGTGTACAAATCTGTGAAATCTATACACTTCATTCAGATCCATGAAAGTACATTTATATATCTCACATACAGATGTGTCCCATATCTAGTTAATGTATCATCCCAAAGAATATATATTCACAGACATGTAGGTTGTCCCAAATGTAGCTCCTAAAGTCACCATACATGAAGAAAATGGGAAACTGTAGCTAAATGTACTTTTACTTACAAAATGTTTATTACCAAATTTTACAAAGAGGTGGCCAAGGTGTAGAGAATATTTTGAAAATATTTTATACAATTTTATGATGAATATTTAGTAAATAAAGGAACATCTGCATACAATTTTTCATTTTTTTCTATGTATACTGGCTTTAGCAGCAACATTTGGCACAACTGGTGTAAAAAATTTGATATTGCACCAAATTTATAATGCAACATTATATGGGAAATAATATCCCTATACTTAGATATTCTTTAGAAACATAATTTTACTGGATATATTATATATCACCATTTAAATGCCTCATAATTTATAATTAATGTCAAAGCTTTAAAAGATTTGATACTTTTAAATTTATTACCATTTTACCTAATGCTTCAATGATGAAGTTTATTCATATCTTTTTTCAAATTTCCAAACATTTCTTGAGGATAATCTTTAAAAATGGATTTTCAAAAAAGAAAGCATGAGCAATTAAAATGTGTTTATGCATTTGGCTAAATCCCTCTCCAGTAAAATCGTTATACTTCATAATCCCACGAGAAGTTTCTTAACTCTTTCTTTACTTTCTACTTTCAATAATGTACATTTTTATTTAGAAAATATATATATATATTAATATTATCTTTCTTTGTTTTGGTGACTATGGGGATTATAATGTATTTCCACCAGATATTATATTGCTTCTTTAATTATACTATGATGACGAAAACCAAAATATCATTTTCCTTCATTGATTTTATAGGTTTGGGGGAAAATACAGGAATCAACCGGACTGATAAAGATAAAATGTCATTGTATCACCCGATTCTATGTTCATTTCTTCATTCTTCATAATATCGTAGTTCAATTATTCATAGTTTCTGGTCCTTTGTCTATTATCTATTTTAGTGTAAACTTACTCAAATTCTTGAAACTTCAAATGTCAGGATTACTTTTAAAAAGGAAATGAAAACTATTAATTATATCTAGGGTATCTTAGGGGAAAAATAATTTAAAGAAGTACAAATTATATTCTATTATGAAATTAAATTATATCATACTGCAAATGGTAATGTGCAAATGCGATGTATGGTTTTGTTCTAAGTACCCAGATAAATCCCCCAATACTTCAGGAATTTCATTTTTTTCTTTCAATCGTTTATATGTCCTGAACATACAGATAATTCTCATGTCTTTTAGTGGGTGATGAGGACGGAGACTCCCTCAAATACATTGGTGTGGCTAATATTAGGATATCTAGCTCTGCCTTTCAACTTTAATGATAGGTGATAGCCCGGAAATTTACAAGAAATTAATATTTCTTTCAGTGGTGCCTGAAATCTATCATATGCACACTTAAAATGGGATATTTAGCCTAACAAAACAAAATCCACAATTTTGATTTTTGTCATTGTACAACATATAATCAAAAAACATCAATAGCTTACTTTGTTTCATTCTGACAGAGAGAAATTTGAATAAAAGGACAATGGATGAACTAAAGTTGCAGGTAAAATATGACACCAAGTTTTGAGAAAATGAAATCATTTCAAGAACTTCTCATCTAGCCTCGGCCAGCCTAAGAGCATGGACACTTCGTACCAACAAGGATGACACCTCACGCTACTAGTGAGGCCGGGGAAGGAGGGCAGCTTGTCTTCTCTGTACATTCAGGGCAAACTCCCAGGGTACCAAGTAAGCAAGGCCCAGGATGAAATATTCCAGGCCTCGTTTTCCCCTAGCTCTCTCTGTGACTTTTCTTCTTCAAGGCACTGTTTTTCCGTTTGTAAAACACGAATAATAATAATGTCTATCTCTAAGGCCTGCAATTACTGTATGGGTGAAACAAAGTAAGGCAGGTGAGTACATTTTGTGAACTCTGATGAGCTGTGCAAAAAGACAGCATTTAAAACTTGCAAGGGCGTTTCTTTCCTACTCCTTCTGGAATGTTACAAGATATTACCATTTATTGGCTTTAAAGAGCACAAATAATTGACACTCTACTTTTTCAGTGAAGAGGTAATCTAGTTGTCAATAGGATTTCTTTTTCTTTCCTCAGAATGCTCTCTAAGAGTATGGAACTGTTTTATAGGCTGTTGTGAAATGCTGTAGGAAGACCCACCTCCCTGCAGTAGGTTCTCAGAGGCGTGAACTTTCCAGGTTTTTATGTTGGTGGGGCTTGGTGTACTCTTAACACAGGAACGGGTATTTAATAAATATTTCAAACCACACAACAACACACTGAAAGCGCCTGGTAATAAAGTGCTTGTATTATTGTTATTTTTTTTTTTTTTTTGCAATTTTTGGCTGGGGCTGGGTTTGAACATGCCACCTCCAGCATAGGGGGCTGGCACCTTACTCCTTTGAGCCACAGGTGCTGCCCTAATTTTTTTTTTTAATTCATTTTTGAGACAGAGTCTCACTATGTTGCCTCTGGTATAGTGCTATAACGTCACGGCTCACAGCAACCTCTAACTCTTGGGCTTAAGTGATTCTCCTGCCTCAGACTAATAAGGTGCTTTTCAACACACACTAAAAGTTAGAGAAAGTCCACATATTGTTTAAAGAACAAAGAAAACCAAAATTAAATGTAAAATGTCAGAAATTTCTTCAGCAATTATCCCCCAGAAAGTCTTTCTTTGACGTTTTGATTGTATATCTAAAATCTAAGGAGTTTAATGCTTCTTAGGAAAAGTGGAGGCCGCACAGAATTGGGATTCCAGGGCTCTCTTCCTCCACTGTATGCAAATCCCTTAGTGGGACAGAAATGATTTCACAGCCAAGGTTCTCACAGTAAATAATTTACTCTCCCTCCATATCCTTTATGGGTGCTATATACACTCTTTACGAGACAGCAATAAAATTCAGTAGGTTTCTTTATTTGACCAAGTTGGTTCGTTCAGGGAAGCAACACATTTACCCTTAACTGTTTCTATAGCAAGACTCTATTTTACTGCATAGCTGAAGAATAAAGTTTTCTTTTAAATCAGACCTTACTGCTAATGAAGTTTAAATGCATGTGTGTGTATACTAACATATATATATGATGATGCATGGACTAGTAATTTTCTAACTTAAACTCACATCAATGACAAAACAGAGCATAACTTCATTGTCATGATAGCACAGAAGATATTTTAATGGTCTCCAGATATATTAGGAATATCTGTATGCCTATCAGTTGTCATTTTGCCAAAAGATACAAAGAGATGATAATTAGTAAGGAGTTCTGTCGGATGGATTTGGTGAGCAAGCCAGCTTTTGTAGAATATGTATAAACATGAAAACACAATTTTTATCCAAATGCAATATCCCTAATACCTCTTAAAATATCTCCCATCCCCTTTCTTTTGTGTCTGCCTGACTTCCTACCTGAGGATGAGATTAAGAAGGAACTGGGGATTATGCAGCCGACAGACAACAGTCTGAGCCCTCATCAGTCTGAGGAAATTGCCGTTCAGCTACTGCAGCTTCCTCCTGTACGGACACAGATCCCTGCTGCTTTGTGTCATGGAAGGCCTCCGCATAGACCTTTTCCTTTTTTTATTTATTTTTTAAGAATAGATAGATGATAAAGGATATACTATATCGTGTTCTAGATAGATGGTAAGAATTTATAATTTCCATTAGTGCCTGATCATTGATCATCCCCAGCCAATTTCTACCTGCCTGAGAAAAAAGAGAAGCACGCACACACACACACGCACACACACACACACACACACAATGAGAAAAGAATTTCAGGAAGTGAAGTCCACTAGAAAGTCATAGATATCTAGCTCTGCCTCTCAACTGTAATGATAGCTGGAAATTTACAAAAAAAAATAACAGTTCTTTCAGTGGTGCCCTAAATCAATCATATGCACAGGTAAAATGGGATATCGACCCTAACAAAACAAAATCCACAATCTTCTAAAATCTTCAAATCTCGGTTCTTCCAATAACTAACATTGTAGCTTTGACCGAGTCACTTAATTTGTCTGACTATCTCCTCAGTGGGGGTGGGGGTGTAATTTTTTGCATAACTATAGAGAACCAAAACAACATTCATTGAAAATGGGCCATACAATGGAGATGAGTTATTTGTTCTATATCTCCTTTGGAATCTTAACCCACACCAGTAATTTTTAGTCCTGGGCTTTTTCAGAAACTTCTCTCCATGGCAAGGGAAATCAGACTCAGAATCTAAGTCAATAAGCAATCATCAGTGTACACACTCATCTGAATTGCAAGATAATCCTTAACATTCTTAATATTATGATGGTGTTTTGGGGAAACTCATTTTAGAAAAATCAGGGGAACAAAGTCTTTGTTGAAGATATTAATAGAGTATTAGCAAGCAATTGTGGGGATCCGGCCACAGCCTCTTGGGCTTACACCTGTAATCCAAACACTTTGGTTATATTGCTAAACAAGCGTGCTTGCATTTGCCTGTGCCGATGTGCACGCTTGTGCACTCACACTCACACACACACACACACACACAATCCACAGTAAATCTTCCTATGCAGACCGTCAACCCATGGGACCAAGTTTCTCTTTATGATTATTCAGCTCATTTCTTCTAGACAGCTTAACCTCGGCTTGCTTGCACTTCTAATACCTCATCAGAGCCTACTATTCCTGGAAAATTACCCCTGCTATAGAGTTTGATCAGTCTCTATAATGTATAAATCTGACGTATCCTTTATAATATACAAATCTGAGTGTCACTCTCCACTTAGCCCCCCCTTTGCTATCTAAGTTATAGCCAACTAATTTTCATCCATTCAT
The DNA here is from genome assembly GCA_963575145.1 of Galago senegalensis. Classification (NCBI taxonomy): domain Eukaryota; kingdom Metazoa; phylum Chordata; class Mammalia; order Primates; family Galagidae; genus Galago; species Galago senegalensis. Next base: position 10,947 of record CAUYTI010057133.1, on the reverse strand, counting down.
TTATCCATGCAACTTTTCTTGGGTCTATCCTCGAGATGTATATCCTATAACTTGTTGCTGAAGTATCTCTAGGAAAGTATTTATCTTGGAATATTGGCTATTTCTTATATATTTTATATTTTCGTAGGAATTTTCTTAGAGACACTTCTATAATCCAAACTAGTGACCTCAACTACCAGAAAATTCAGGATTCTCTTTGAGGGAAAGTAAAGAATGACAAGAAAATATATCACCATGTTCAGCTGTTTCAATTCCTTGAAAGAAAAATCAGCCAATCCCCCCTCAGAGTGAGAATATGAGTTGGGTAAGTGAGACAGTTTGAAACAGGTGGCCCAGTGCTCATAAGGAGTCTATAGAGATGGAAAGATAGATAGATAGAGATTTATATAGAGAGAGGTGTGTTCGTATATATATATGTATGCACATACATATCTTGTTAATGTAAATGCCAAAGGTTGGAGGCATTTTTTCAATCATGTCACCAAACTATGAATGATGGGAAAATGTGTGATCCTTGCTGAGTGCACTGCTGAGCTGTTTGCTCCAACCCACAGACAACCTGGTTGATGTATTCTGCTCACACAGAGAAATCTCCAAAAAATATCTACAACACCTCAAAATATCAAATGGAACGCTTAAAATATAAACTTTTCAATGCTTTTCCATTTATGCCTCCCTCTGTCTTGTCATCCACTCACCCCAAGAATGTACCCCCGGCAGATTAAATCTCAAAGATAAAGAATTCAATTCCAGAATATGTTTTCTGGGTACATTAAAAACCAGCTTTTAAGATTCTATTTTCTGGTTACATGTTATTTTCCCTTATCATCCAACAACTGTAATATTAAGGAAATTTATTGTGTAGCCCCAGGCCTTGGGAGGATGGGAACAAAATACTCTATGACTGTAGGTTTGGGGATGCAATTTGCAGCTATCCAAATTATGTTCATTGAGGTGTAGTTCACTACTTCAACTCTATGAATTTCAGACAATTAAATGTGCATGCTTCACTGAAAATACAGTGAAAAACCCACACCCTGAACAAGTAGAGAAAAATACAGTGATGTCTAAATAAAACTATGCATTTCGATAACCATATGTAACTTTTTTATGAAGTTTATCTTTCAACTTGCAGGCACAATTATTCTAACCCCATAAGAGCACTTCGTTATAGTATAGATAGCCTTTACATGACTTTTTTTTGAAAGTTCTTACAGTTTATTTTATGTAATAACATTTACTTGTACCTGAAAGGTATAAAGAATGGCTCCTAGAAATGAAGGATCAGAAGAGATGATCAGGTCAGTTTCATCTATGGTGTAACTTACAAGAGTACATTTCAAATCAATTAAGAGCAGAGTATAAACGTCTTAACACAATAATTAAGGGAGATAAAGGCTATGTTAACCATTTTGATGTAAACATTCAAAATTGTATATAAAATCAGCATATTGTATACCATAAATGCATTAATGTACATAGTTCTGATTTAATAAAAAAATTAAGAGAAAAAAAAAAAAGAGCCTTTCTGTGACTCTTTTCCCCAAGCCAGTGACCAAGTTGAAGACAAAGATTTGTCTCTGTTATTTTCTTTCCCCAACATACCTTATTATAGCGCAATAACTTATCAGGCACTCCAAAATATGTGAGGAAGGTTAACAGCTGCTTAAAAGAATCCTACCTCAGGATCATGAGGACAAAGAGTCTGAACACTGGATCTATTAATGAGTGGTGAACTATTTTCTGGTTTTACTAATTTAGGCGCGATCCCAGCTGTGAGTGCTGGAGAGGATCAGAAAGGTAGGTGGAATGGGAACCCGTCATTAAACAGAAACCGGAGGGCGGAGCAGAGGTGGGTCATGGTCAAAGCTTGGAACACAGGAGATGCTACAAGCATAGGGTGACCAGGCGTCCTGCTTTTCAACAATTTGTCCTGTGTCCTGCAGTGTTTTTAAAAAGTCCCAATTTTTGGAAAGAATGCACAAAGGGACGGAAGAAGGAGAAGGGAATATACGGTTTTCGCGTGCCATGTGGCTGTTCCACCAGAATATGAGTTTTATATTATTTTTATTAATTTTATAATGTTAAACTGTAATGATAACAAATAATTGCTGAGAAGTGATTATCGAGAACTGCTTATCAAAGTTCGCCTTGTTGTCAGGCCCGGCCCTGCCCTGTCCCTGTCCCCTGCCCCGTCCCCCCCATGTTGTCCCGCCTTACCGATGTTAAAATCTGGTCACCCTATACAAGCAGGATGGAGGGCTATGTACCCACAGGGCTGGGTGAGGGCTAAGTAACACTCAGGACACAGATATAGGAAATTCCCTGTGTTCAATGACTTGTCCACTTTGGGCTGTGGTGCGAGTCACATGAGATACGTGTTCCAGCTCACATACTGAAGCTGGTTTGCCAGGATGATGGCAGCCCCTGTCCCTCTTTCTAACAAATGTGTTCTCGACTTACATCGGCCAGAGCTGGTTCTAGCGAAGAATTTTGCTTGCGGTAACCGTGATGACAGGTCTTTAAGTATAACCAAACTGCTTCGATTTTCAAACCTGAGGTTCGATCTAGGGATAACTCACTAGAAGTGAGATACAAATTTTGTTGATTTATGGTGGTGTGATAGAGAATGCCTAACGAAATGTACTTCAGCTCATTTGTAGATAGAGTAGGTTGTGTAAATAAATGGGTGGGTGAAAGAATGAACATCTGAACCCCCAGAGGGAAACAGAACAGCATTCGGTGCCACTCAGCTCACTGGAGTTATAGTCGAGTCTTCCTCAAATTTTGGTGCAACCCCACCGAGCACACGAGTAATGCAGAAATAGGGAGGGGCGTTTTTAACAAGGAAGATTCAGTTTGCTAATTAACTGGATCCAGTGAATTTACATGCTCTTGATCAACAAGAGACTGGGGACTCTACTTGCCAGACTGAAGCATCATTTTATTTTTTTTCTGATGAAAACTAGACTTTAGTTAGGTCTGTGTTAGGTAGAAACTTACTAATGCTTACAAGAAAAATGGTTGTTTCTTTGTCAGAAAGCAATTTCAACTTGTATGTAATATACTTATTCTTAAAATTATTTAGGCTGCCATTATCCCTTCCCATCAAGACTGGCAGTATTGACAGACTGGTAAAAGGCCTGAGATTTTACTTTGCTTGTGGACTCACAAGTGAGCATAACACTATTTCACATCCATCAAAGGTTTGATTTTGATAAATTTTTTAACCACAATTCTCCGACTTGTTATTCGATGTTTCCACTTGGATATTTTCAAAGTAAGTGAAATCAAAAATCGTTCACATCAGCCTAATTCTCCCAGCAGTATAACAAATCCTTCTGATTTCCTAGTCTCTCCTTACACTGCCATAATTTTCTCAGTTATTTAGGCTTAGACCACTGAAAATGCATGAGATATATTTCTCTTCTTTGCTCTTCTTTCCTAATCAATGAATTCTCCCTGTACAATCTGCCTTTCCCCAGGATCCATACTGATAATTCTGCTCTAGCCAGTTCACTGTGAAATGTTTCCCAAATTTTGCTTTGGCCATTCATGGTTCTTGTTTAACTGGCTTTATATATTCCCTAGAATTTAATAATTTCTTTAACGCTTTTAACAACTTCCTTAATTTTCATTCACATCAGATTTTATATCTGTCATAAAAATACCTTCTTCACACATCTAGACTGAAACAGTGGTCCTGCCTTCGGCTGCTGAGCTAATGTGTAAACCGAGGTCAATGGCTCACTCTACAGTCTCGTATATTTATCAGGAGACAGTTTTCCAGTATCGCTGCACATTTTGAATTGGATGCAGTTCCAGACTATCTTCTCAAGGATGTTTATATAGAACACTGCCTTGTAAGATAGACAGAGAGGTTTTTTTTTTTTTTTGGGGGGGGGACAGGGAACAGAGGAGAGATTTATTCCCAAACCAGTATAATATCCTCTATCAAGGCAAAGGTAAAGTGTTTCTGTAGGCTGCCTTTTTAGAGATTTTGGACTTATTAAGCTTAGGGTTACTGATTTATGACAGAAATCCACTGTGCATGCAGCATCTATCTGGGCCACTCTGAATCACCCCCCAGGAAACAACCAGGAACTGATGTGAAGCGAAGGCTCACCTTGCCTATTGTGAAGTGAATATTAGTGACCTTGTTTCTGCTATGGGAGCCGTGTGTCTTCTGCCAGCATCTATGAAACTCTGGCAGAAACTCTGTTACTGGATTAGAAAGAGAGTAAACAGGCGGCACCTGTGGCTCAAAGGAATAGGGCCTCGACTCCATATGCCAGAGGTAGCGAGTTCAAACCCAGCCCCGGCCAAAAACTGCAAAAAAAAAAAAAAAAAAAAAAAAGGAGTAAGATCTTAGCTCCTTCACAGTTTGTGGGGCACTATTTACAATGAGAATCACTTGTTATGTAGTTCAAACACAGGTCTATTTCGTAATTCTGTGCGCAGATTTGTTACTCAAATGAATTTAAAATGTTCAAAAGTGGCAAATATCTGAATAACCAGCAGACAATTTAGGAATTCAAGTTATTTTTTTCTTCTTATTGTTGGGGATTCGTTGAGGGTACAAAGACCCAGGTAACACTGATTGCATTTGTTAGGTAAAGTCCCTCTTGGAATTGTGTCCTGTCCTCAAGAGGTGTTTTTTTTCTTATTCTTTTGTTTGTCTCCCTACAACATCTGTGAGAACACGTTCTTGTCTTACTTATCTCTTTAAGCCTAGGGCCTAAAAAACTTCCAGGAAAATAAAAAAATGTGATGAATGAAAGATCAGAAACCCTAAGTTTTTTAACTTGTCTGGGGAAAGTCCTGACTTATCTAGATTACATTAACACATAAAACCACAAATAGAGATTTTGCAGAAGACTTGGTTTGCATAATAGGATATCTTGTATAGAATACACAATGGCTTCAGCTCCAGGGAATGGGTAAGATTTGCCATCACCAAGAGGCTTCTTTTTGTGTGCGGGGGAGAGTAAGTTTGAAAATGTATTCATGAGGACAAAATGCGATAGAATTGCATGCATCTGTATAACAGAAAGAGCCCATGGTTGTCTAGTATCCATTCTGTCTTAATAGGAAACCCTCTAGTATTTAACTAGGCACATCATCTTGGGGAATACAGACTTCATTACCCAGCATACCTTGCAACTTGGTGTGCTCATTTCTAAGTGGAAGATGATGGGATGAAATGGCCTGTATAACATCCAAAAAGTTTCATTAGGCAGTTGGCGAGATGTGAGCAGGGCAGATGACAGACAGACTGTTTTGGATTAGTTTGAGTCAGGTTAAGCTGGGTTGTTATGTGAATGAGGCTGATTAAGACCTTGCAGGTGGGTTGGTATCAAGATACTGCAGGTGGGTTATATTGAAGATCTCACAGGTGAGTTGTTTTGAGAAAAAAGAGTTAAGACCCTGAGAAACATCCAACAAGCATATGATACTCCTCAAAGTTGGGTAAAAAAACCCTCGACACTGCACTTTCCACAGAGCCCACAGTCACTAGGGTGGAGCCCCACTTGCCATGGGAGTTCATTAATATTTTTTTCCTGCTAAAACTTTACTATTTCTTTCTAATTATTTCTAGCAACTACCTTGAGCCACCACACTGCTCTAACACTGTCCTGAAAATCATGCCTGTCCTTAATGTGCTTCCTCTTGTTTTGTTTGCTTGAATGCTTTAGCCAAGACAAATTTTAGGACTGTGTGATTTTGGATTATAAGTGATCCTTGAACAGTATGGGGGTTAGGAGGAGCTATGTCTGTGCAACTAAAAACCTACATTTAACTTATGCTCCCTGTAAAACTTCATTACAAGTAACCCTCCTTGATAAACATAAACAGTTGATAAATCCACAGTTTATAAGTTGTACATATTATATACTACATCGTTGCAACAAAGTAAGCTAGAAAAAATATTTAAAAAATCATAAGGAAGAGAAAAATACATTTGCTATTCAATAAATAGAAATGGGTCATCCTAAAGGTCTGCGTTTCATCATCTTCAGGTTCAGACAGCTAAGGAGGAAGTGGAGGTTTTGCCGTCTGAGGACCAGTTGAGGTAACAGAGGTGGAGAAAGCAGAAGGGCATGCAGAAGGGGCTGTGCTTGCTTTTTCATCTCTCTAAAATTGTTTCTATATGGTACCCTCCCTCCTTCCACCAATTCCTTTAGTTTTAGTGCCCGTATGATGGAAGAGTTTATGTTGTGGAAGGAGACAGAAGCTGACTTGAATGATGAGAACCCTTCTGGCAGGTTGTACCACATCAGTTTCTTTCTGGCACTGCTTTTTTCATGTTTTCTTCTTCATCTGAACTGTTTTTCTTTCCCATCAAGTTAATTAATTCCTCCCATGTTGGTGTCTGCTAGTTCTTGAAGTCCTCTAGTTTCCACACCTTGAAACCCTTCACCTCCTACTCCCCAGTCTGGGTCACCATTTCCTTGATTGGCTCTACTGTCAACTCTGTGAAGTCACACACAACCTCGACACCGTTTTCTCCAGCAGGAATTTTTTGTTTTGAGCTTGATGACTCTCACGGCTCTTTCTGTAACATGGTGTCAACCTCCCACCTTTTCATGATATTCTATTGGGGTTCTCTTCCGTTGCATTGGGATTCTTTTCCATAGAGTACTGTGTGTAACAAGTCCTTATGGACTCCCTGCTCTAGAGGCTGAATTAGAAATACTATTTCTTAGCAGCCAAAAGCACTGTCCACTATTAAAAGAATCTTAAAAGGCAGTCCCTTACCAGCAAGGTGCTTGCAGACTTTAGAAGGGAAGCATCAATGGAACCAACCCAGGAAAAAGGTCCTAGGCCTTTTCCTTCAGGCCTTCTTGTTGTACAACCAAAATCCTGACAGCAGCTGTTTATCTTTTCCATTCAAGCTTTAGGAATTAGCAACTTTATAGATAAGGGCAGTTTTAATTACAAAGTCGACTACATTTGCACAACAGTAAATTTAGCATTTTCCTGCTGCTTGAAGTCTGGTGCCTCCTTCTCTGCCTTCCTAGTAAATATCTTTGGTGGCTTTTTATTTTTTCCCCCAGAATAAGGCAATTTTATCTGCAGTGAAACCCTGTTCCAGCAGATATCCTTTCCTATAATTTTCTTAATAGCACCTAGAAAATCATCTATTGCTTCCTACTTGGCAGAAGCTGCTTTTCCCATTATCTTGACATTTTTTTAAGCCAAAACTCTTTCTAAAATTATCAAACCATACTTTGCTGACATTGAATTATACAATTTTAGATTCTTAATTTTCCTTTTGCTTTAAGTTTTCATACCGTGACTTCACCTTTTCTCCCATGATATTAGAAGCTTAGCTAGTCCTCTTTTTAGACATTGTGCACTCACCTAAATATGGCATTGTCAATACATGACAAAAAGTGTTTCATAAAAAGTGGAAGCTTTTTGTACCTGCAGACATAGCTATAGTGATGTCTTTGTGAATTTTCTTTTTGTATAATGGTCTTACCACTGGATTGATTTATCCTTAAATGGCAGGCAACTCAATCTACGGTGTGTTCAGAACAAATCAATGTTTCCTTGTCCTGTCATGACTTTGCTCTGCTTCCTGGAGCACCAGGGCACTCTCTACTATGGTGGTACTCAAGGTTTAGAGGACTGCACTAACTAATCACAATTAAAAGTACACAAGAAATGCAAGAGATTATTTTTTACTGCAATATGCAGTTTACTGGAGAGATAAATTACTCATGCAGGGAGGATTAGCATTGAAAGGCATTTTAAGTAGTTACTGGCAACATGTGAGCTTACCACAATAGCAACAGGAGGTGGCTTTGAAACTATTTCAGTAGTACAGTGTGCACTATAGTTAAGTTTATGAAGTTATCATTTTCTACTCCATTTTCTATTTGTTTATGTTTTTCTAGACTATAAATGGTGCCATGTTAAGTGGTTGTCTGTATAAGATTTGATAAATTAAAAATTTTTATAATATATGTGTATATTTCATTATAGCAAATAAAAAAATAGACTATAATCTATGTATATTTTATGCATTTATGACATCTTTTTTTTCTTTTTTCATTATTTCTAGACTATGTGGTCCATTTGTGAGTTTTTCAAATTGTTGGAAACCACTTCCCAATTTTGCCTGTACACAGTGTGTCGTATACAACTGCACATGAACTTTATGGATACCCCATATTTATTGGGGGAAAAAACCCTCACATATATATGGACCTACACTGTTCAAGCTTGTATTACTCCTCTACTAATTGCATGTTATTTCTGTGCCTCAGTAAACTTCATGTATAATATCAGAACAATTTCAGGATTGTTTTGGATATTAACCAAGATATATATGAAGCTATTTACTCTGTTAGTGGCACATAGGAAATACTAATAACATATTTGTTATTACTATTATTGAAGTTATATGTTTTAAGGTAGTAAACAGAAAGTTTCTGGTCTTCTAAGAACTGCAATATTAGCTCTTAATTTTTTTCTTCTGTATTAAATTTCTGTGAATAAGAAAAAAACTTCCATTTTGTTTAACCTATTATTAGTAGTCACTGTTAGTTTGAATTTTTTGTTTTGTTTTATTTCTTCTTCTTGTAAATTGATTAAGTTGGTCAATGTAAATTTAAGAATGGTTATTAAAAAAAAAGAATGGTTATTAAGAAAATGAGAAGATTCAAAATTTGGAGCTTATAATAATGATGGTAAATTATTATTCAGCATTTTCTATATGGACATGTTCTGTAAAACCACAAGAATATACTAATTTTATAAGTTGAATTTTTTTTTTTTTAATGAGACATTTGAAATTGAGGCCTTGAAAGATAAAATAGCCCAATGAAAAGAGCTGATCAAAGACAATGAATGACTCCATGGGCATCACGACTGCTTAACCTTGGCCCCTAATTGACTGATGTTCGACTGTATTTCAGAGAGGTGGAGTGTGATCAGAAGAGCCTCCTCAAGGAGGAAACAGGCGTCTGCAAAAACAAAAACGAACTGGCTACTCCCGTCTGCAGCTGATTGCCTGGAGCAGCGATTAGTGTATTTGTTGGGTATCTTTGGTGAGCTGCGCAGTCACACTGTAAGTTACTGTCGTGTGGGGCGTCTGCACTGCTGAGTTTCCTTAGTGGATGGTGATGTTTGTATTCTATGGCAACCCACAGGAGTAAATCTTCTTTCCTGTGGCTCCTTTCTCATTTACTGAAATGATGCCCAGAATTAGTTTCCTGTAAATAGATCATTTTCACACATGAAGAATGAAACAGGGAGAGGATTTTGTGACTGTTTATATTTTTGTTTCCTTTTTTTTTCTTTTCAGAATCTGCAATTATCAAAAAATTGTTCTCTAGTATACACTGCCCTATTTTAAATGGATAAAAACAAAAGATACAAATGCCATTCCTTAAGTGCTTAGGTATATATACCTATATATGTATACATATATATACACATTTCATTATTTACATACATATATTCATTCTATTATGAATATACATATATATGTATTCTGATTCAACATTAAGAGTACAAGAGAAGGCAAAATGTGATGAAGAATTTTTTTAAAAGTCCTCAGAACACAATCAACCAATGTACTTTAAGAACCTGATTCCTGGTAATTCAGCAGCACAACACGTGCGTGAGTGTTTTTCCTTTGGACCCACTTGCCTGCGTGCTGCTCTCAAGGACACAGAGGACAGCTGGTACCCAGGACTGCTCTGCGGGGAGTGCTGAAAGAGAGTCTCACAGCTTCGAGAGACTTCAAATAAATGTGAGAGGCAGACTCCTCTTTCCCAGAGAGAAATATTTGGAAAATAAATTATTTATCTTTGATAATTCAAGATTTCATTTCCTTCTGGTGCCCTTTAGGAGGTGAGAGGCAGAAAAAGCTGAAGCAGTTAACTTGGAAGAACTTAACTTGTATCACCCTACACAGTGATGTCGGGGAGCTTAGGTTAGAAACGCTTCAGGGTAAGGGACAAGAAATTTATTTTTTTTCACACTAATGTGTAAGAGTAGAAGCCATGAAAGGGTGGGTATTGGTAAACCTTAAATGGTGATATTCAACCTGAGCAGAACACTGTAGTGTTGCCAAGGGAGAGAATTACTAATACAAAGACACATCTCTAATTTATTCACATTTTTATTCATGGATCAAATTTCTACTGGCCTTACATGCCTATTATGCCCTGGGCCTGTGATGTGTAAAATATTTTGATTGCATTTTTGATATGGAAGACTTTTACTTGACAACATGAACTTACAAACTGAGTCATGATTGGAAGAATGTGTGTGTAGAAAAATAATTGCAATACTTTCCACCTCTGAAGCCTTCAAAACTTTAAATTATTTTCTATTAGCAACTTTTGGCTTTGAGTGAGACAAGATGAATGAGAGAAAAGTGGTTACACAATGGTTTATAGGAAGGGCAGTAAGGAAACTTCAAGTCATTAGCCAGAATAACCAAAGCAAGAGAGTGGAAGAAGCCAATTTGCCCTACTCCACAGCTTTGGATTTGAAATACCAGCTTAAAGTGAACAGAGGTGTCTCTGCAGAAAACAGGCGCGTGGCCTAAAGACAAATGAAAAAATGCTCATCATCTTGAATCATCAGAGAAATGCAAATGAATACCACTTTGAGATATCATTTAACTCTAGTAAGATTAGCCCACGTAAACAAAATCCCAAAATTACAGATGTTGTTGTGGATGTGGAGAGAAAGGAACACTTCTGCACTGCTGGTGTGAGTGCAAATTAATATGCCTCTTCTGGAAAGACGTTTGGAGAATACTTAGGGAACTAAAAGTAGACCTGCCATTGGATCCTGCAATTCCTCTACTAGGTATATATCATTTACTTTAATTTCAAAAATCATCTTACATTCACAGGACTAAGATGATGCATCACTGCTGTGTGACATATGAAAATGTAAGACATAAAGGACATCTGAACA
>CAUYTI010057132.1:0-11709 GCA_963575145.1 Galago senegalensis | reverse complement strand
TGGTCCCAGCTACTTGGGAGGCGGAGGCAGGAGACTCGCTTGAGCCCAGGAGTTGGAGGTTGCTGTGAGCTGTAATGCCATGGCACTCTACCCAGGGGGACAGCTTGAGGCTCTGTCTCAAAAAAAAAAAAAAAAAATGAAGGCTGAAGGCAATGAACACATGGTAAAATATAATACATAAAACTGACCCAAAATGGTCACCTAAGGAAAAAGAAATGTAGTAAATTTATCTTAGAATTTACTTAATAAAATTTCTAAATTATTTGGTATTTTGAAAAAATACTTTCAGCCAGCAGACAAGAAAAGTAGTTCCCTTCTAAGAAAAATAAAATCAATTCAGTGTTATACTTCCATTGAATGTAGTAACACATTCAATAGCAGAAGACAGTGGAAAAATACCTACGGCATGCTCAAGGAAAGAAAGTATGAGTCAGCAATTTTACATCTAGCCAAGGAGTCTTTGAGGAATAAGGTTATAGACAATATACAAAAACTCAGCTCTTATTCATATGAGACTTTCTCGAAGAAACAACTTGAGGACAAACTGAAACCAACAAATGACAGGAAACATTTCAGCAAAAGGATTAGCAGTCAGCACAAAGACATTTAATTGCAGGTTTAAGATGAAAACAAATGGAATGTAACTGTTAACATGCTATGAGAATGTGAAAATGTTATATACCAATAAACGAATGATAAGAGTAAAAAACACAAAAAGTAGAATGAACTCATCAATTTACCTTATGTGATAGAAGTCAAAGTTGAAAAGTCAAGTACTAAACATCTAGGCAGTATTAAATTATAAAGGACAATAAAATAATGTCATATTGGCTAAATAAAGCTAACAAAATTGTTAATTAAGGTAAACAAAAGACACTGCTTTAAAAAAGAGAGGGAAAATGAGTTATCATATAAAGGTATAAGTATAAAGGTAACTACTTAGGAGAAAAGACTTCCTAATATTAGAACTATCATTGTAAAAGCATAGAAAACACACCACCTAAAGTTTCAAAACATACACAAACAGAAAAAAAAGACATGAAATAACCTGATAAAACCAAGACCAAAGGCTGCATCTTGATAGACAGGAAGATACATGCTTTTTATTTTTATCTGGCTTAACTCATCCATTAAACAGGAAAAAAAAAAAAGGAAAACAATTCTATGCTGTTGTTAAGATATAGATACTAGTGATTCAAAGCATATATATGGGAAAGAAAGGAAAAGTTAAAGGATAAGATAAAGTTTACAAATACATGGACTGTAATCCTTTTATTAGGCAATGCAGAATTTTGGCCAAGAAGTAATAAAAGCAACCTACTTTATCACTGTAACGGTTATAATTCACAGTAAAGAAAATTGATATGAATATGCACATTCCATATAACAGTAGCAACATTCAGAAGGCAGAAATTATAGAAGATATAAAATAAATAGATAAAAACACATTAATAATGGGAAATTTAAATTTATTTTTTCTACTCTGAGAGAACCAAAAAACAAATAAGGAAATAAATGATGTAAATAACAAGATCCAAATGGTAGCTCTGATGGATATTAATTTCACTCTACCTTAATAAATGAATATATTTTATTTTTATACAGTTGAACTATCACAAAAACTGACCATATACTGAACTACAAAAATTTTCTCAACAAATTCTAAATGAAGAAATACAAACCACATTCTCTAATTAATACTGAAATGAAACTAGAAATTCACAAAAAAATCAGAAAACGGCTCAGCACCTGTGGCTCAAGTGGCTAAGGCACCAACCACATACACCTAAGGTGGCGGGTTCAAATCCAGCCCGGGCCTGCCAAAGAACAATAATGGCTGCAACCAAAAAATAGCCAGGTGTTGTGGCGGGCGCCTGTGGTACCAGCTACTTGGGAGGCTGAACCCAGGAGTTGGAGGTTGCTGTGAGCTGTGATGCCACAGCCTCTACCCAAGGGGACAGGGTGAGACTCTGTCTCCAAAAAAAAAAAGAAAACAACGAAAGTAAAAAAGCTACAAATCTAGCTCTAGAATTTAAGGAGAAAGTAAACAGAAAGCCCAGAAAAACAAACAACCCCCCCCCCCAAACAAACAAATAAAATAATTTACAAGCTCTTTTGCTGGGGGAAAAAACCAAATTAGTTGACTAAAACTAGCTACTCTAATCAAGTGTAAAAAGAACAAACCACAAATAAGGCAAAATAAGAAATTTGTAAAAATCACAGACTAATTTCAAAAAATAATAGAAACTACTTTCAAACTTTACATAATTAAAATGTGGAATAATTTTCTAATAAAATATGATCTACCAAAAGTAAACCCAGATAGCCCAAACAGACTGATTTTTGAATGGAGAAAGTTTTAAAAGAGCTGGTAACCAAACAAAATGACACAAAAACACCAGGTGACAGGGTGGGTGTGGTGACTCATGCCTTCAATCCTAATACTTTAAGAAGTGGGCAGAATCCCCTGAAGCCAGGAGTTAGAGATTAACCTGGGCAACAAAGCAAAACTTTGCCTCTAAAACAAATTTAAAAATCTTTTCTTGGCATAGTGGTGTGCACCTGTTGTCCTAACTACTCAAGAGGCTGAGGCAAGAGGACTGTTTGAGTCTATGAGTTTGAGGTTACTGTGAGCTATAATGACTCCACTGCACTCTACAGAGTAAGAGCCTGTTTCCAAATAAATAAATAAATAAATAACACCAGATCACAAAATTTTACAGGGAATTCTATCAAATCTTAAAAGAGCCATTAATTTCAACATTATTTCAAAATTACTGTACATTTTAGAAAATGGAAATCTTCTGAATTTTTTTATAAAATATTAATACCAAAACTTGAAAAACTATATACACAAAAAAGTGAAGACTACAAATTAATCTAACTTTTGCATTTTAATTTAAAAAGTCAAGTATTTGCAAACATATACACAAATAATAAGCAGTTACAATCTATAAACCCATTTAATAAAAAAAGGAAAATAACTTGGGACTAACAAGAAATGTGCAAAATTGGCAGTCCATAGCTCAGTGGGTAGGGCATCAGCCATATATACCGAGGCTGGTGGGTTCAAACTCAGCCGGATCCAGTTAAAATCAACAACGACAACTGCAACAAAAAATAGCCAGGCATTGTGGCGGGTACCTGCAGCTCCAGCTACTTGGGAAGCTGAGGCAAGAGAATCCCTTAAGCCCAAGAGTTTGAGGTTGCTGTGAGCTGTGACACCACAGCACTCTACTGAGGGTGATGCAGTGAGACTCTGTCTCCAAAAAAAAAAAGAAAAGAAAAGAAATGTGCAAAATTTATGTGAGGAAAGCTTTAAAACTTTTCTGAAGGAAAAAAGTGTAGTGCTAAAGAAATAGTATATTCTTGGACAGAAAGAGTCAACACCTTGAAGATGACAATTTGACTTGACTTAATTTTTAAATTTTATCTCAATAAAATATGTCATTTTACTGAGTCCTCTCTTGCTCATTGGATCTAAACAAGAAGTTTATAAAGGTTATAATAGTAAGAATAACCTGGAAAACTCTGAAAAGAGAAAATGGGACTGTTAGATATTAAAAATCATAAAGAAATGGGCTGGGTGTGGTGGCTTATGCCTATAATCCTAGCACTTGGGGAGGCCGAGGTGGGTGGATTGACTGAGCTCATGGGTTTCAGATCAGCCTGAGCAAGAGTGAGATCCTATCTCTAAAAATAGCCTGGCATTGTGGTAGGTGCCGGAAGTCCCAGCTACTCAGGAGGCCGAGGCAAGAGGATCGGGAACCCAAGAATTTGAGGTTGCTGTGAACTATTTTGCCACAGCATTTTATTAAGGGCAACAAAGTAAGACTCTGTCTCATAAAAAAAAAAAAACATAAAGAAATAACTGATACATGTGTATGCCAACATACAAATATCCCATCTGCAAAGCAAAACAAAAAGAACTGTAGCATACCAAAGGTCAAAAGACAAATAACAAGGAGGTATAATACCTGCAACTCACATTACAGATGAAGGGCTAATCTCCTTAATTTAGAAAGTGCTGCCAGTAAATGAGATAAAAAATCCAATAGGAAAAAAAAGACAAAAGAGAAACTAACGGTTCATTAAAAAGAGAAATACAAGTGGCCCTTATGTATGTGAAAAGGTAGTCAATGCAAATTAAAAGTATATAAGCAAACTATTTTTACAAATCTGACAAAGTATTTAAGAGTTTGACAACTCCAGTTGCAAAGATAAAAGAAAACAGGGTTCTCACTGATGAAAAATGTTTACAACTTCTATGGAGGGCAATCTGTCAATAATAAGCAAAATTACAAATACATTTACTCTTGACCCATCAATCTCACCTCAAGGAATTTATCTGACAGATACATCTAAATAGACATTAAATGATAATCTGAAATGGCAAAAAATTAAAACAACCTTGGTATACATGTAAAGCAGCGGTTCTCAACCTGTGGGTTGTGATCCCTCTGTAACAATGAAAATACATTGAGGCATTAGGAACGTTGAGAACCACTGATGTAAAGGACATCTGTTAAATATGCCCTTCTCTCCCCAGCCCACCCCACATATTACACAACAGTAGATGCAACTAAAAAAACTATGTACTGATCTGGAAAGATGCAAAGATCCTTCAAGGAAAGTCTAATTCAGTGGTTCTCAACCTTCCTAATGCTGCGATGTATTTTCATTGTTACAAAGGGTCTCGACTCACAGGTTGAAAACTCCTGGTCTAATTCCAGGTACTAAGCAGAAAAACAAGATGAATCTGGAATACCCTTCTGTGCCAGAAAGCAAGAAAGCAATTAAGCACTAATGAATTATCAGTAGTATATTGTGCTTCTCCACATAAAAATTCCATCTAATGCAAAAAGAACAAGAAAATTAGAAAAATTATCAACTGATAATCCCTAGTGAAATTAGTAAATCAGGCAACAATGATCAATGAATAGAACATTAGTAATTATAAGGTTGACTGGAAAATTTACAGTGGAGAGATCTCTAAATCTACTGATTAAGCTCGGAACCTCTGGATTAATTTTAGCATCACTAAAACTAGGATCACTAGATGTTATTTGTCTTCTAATATTACTCAACATAAAAGCATTTATGAAATGCTTTGAACCAGAACTGAATCAAACGCTTTCATTTTTAATTAACACAGGTGATAAAAGAACAAGGTAATGATACAAGAAAATAAAAAGACAAATCCAGATTTGGGGGTATTCTATAGGACAAATGACCAAATTTCTATAAGTCGATGGCATAAAAAAAGGAAACAGGTAATAGGAAAGAAAATGGGACTACTAGATTAAAAACATAGTAAATGTGAGGTATGAATCTTGTTTAGAATCTGATTAGAACCAACTAACTAGACAAAGACAATTTGAGACTATCAGGAGATGATCATGAACAGGATATTAGTGGGTATAAATAAATGTTGTTTTTTCTGAGACAGAGTCTCACTTTGTCACCCTGGGTAGAGTGCTGTGGCATCATAACTGACAGCAACCTCAAACTCTTGGCTTAAGTGATTCTCTTGTCTCAGCCTCCCAAGTAGCTGGGACTACAGTTGCTTACCACAATGCCTGGCTATTTCTAGAGATGGGGGGGGTCTCACTCTTGCTCAGGCTAGTCTCGAACTTGTGAGCTCAGATGATCCACCCACCTTGGCCTCCCAGAGTGCTAGGATTACAGGCATAAGCTACCTCAAATAAATCCTTATTTTGAATTTTATCACATATGACGATGGCATGCTGCTGTGTAAGAAAACATGCATGTTTTTAGAGGTGCAAACTGAAGTAGTATAGACAAAACAACATGCTGTCTGGGATTTGATTTTAAAATACTACAGTAAGGCTCGGCGCCTATAGCTCAACCAGCTAAGGTGCCAGCCACGTACACCTAAGGTGGCGGGTTCAACTCCCCAGCCCAGACCCGCCAAACAACCCGGCTGGCTGCAACCAAAAACTAGCCGGGTGTTGTGGCCGGCGCCTGTGGTCCCCGCTACTTGGGAGGCAGCGGCAGGAGACTCGCTTAAGCCCAGGAGTTGGAAGTTGCTGTGAGCTGTGAAGCCACAGCACTCTACCCAGCGGGACAGCTTGAGGCTCTGTCTCAAAAAAAAAAAAAAGAAACACAGGGAAACAGATTAGAGTTTAACTGAAGAAAAAACCTACATATATATATATATGTATATGTATAAATAATATATATATATTATATTTTTTTAGACAGAGTCTCACTTTCTTGCCCCTAATAGAGTACCATGGCATCACAGCTCCCAGCAACTTCAAACTCTTGGCTCAGCCTCCTGAGTAGCTGGACATACAGGTGCCCACCACAATGCTGGGCTATCTTTTAGAGATGGAGTCTCTCTCTGTCTGGTCTCAAATTTGTGGGATCAAGTGATTCATCCACCTGGGACTTCCAGAGTTCTAGGATCACATGCATGAGCCACCACGCCTAGCCTAAAAACCTTATATCTTCAATTGAGAATGCCAACCACTGTGCCAAGCACTTCCTACACATCGTCTCACTTGACTGCACACAAACTCTATGAGGCGGGTACTATCTCCATTTCCCAGATGAGGAAACTAAAGTTCAGAGTCCTTAGTTGCTTGCCCAGAGTTACAGACACAAATACAAAATGTAGCAGGGTTTGAACCTAGGCCTGTTACGGTTGAGAACTTAGAAGTTTAACCATTGTGTTAAGAGGTCAATGGCCAAATGTTGGGCAAATGTTAATGATCACTAATCATTGTTTGATAACAATACCAGTGTAATTAGAGCTAGAAGTGAGGCAGCAATTTGAGGTGGGGGTGTGAGTAGCATATCCCTGAGTTAAGGCAAAAGCTGGATTAGCTTTTGGTGGAGGTTCAAGTGTTTGGTGTGGACTAATGCATTCAGGCCCTAGGGTTTTAGTTGAGGGGTACAAGGAAATTTCCAGGCTCAGCGCCTGTGGCTCAAGCGGCTAAGGCACCAGCCACATACACCTAAGGTGGCGGTTTCGAATCCAGCCCGGACCCGCCAAACAACAATGATGGCTGCAACCAAGAATAGCTGGGCGTTGTGGTGGGTGCCTGTAGTCCCAGCTACTTGGGAGGCTGAGACTCGCTTGAGCCCAGGAGTTGGAGGTTGCTGTGAGCTGTGATGCCACAGCATTCTACCCAGGGGGATAGCTTGAGGCTCTGTCTCAAAAAAAAAAAAAAGGAAATTTCCAGAGCCCGTTCCAGAGATTTGGATGTCGCTGTTCTCAGATGGGTCTCAGAAATCTGTTTTTGTTTTTTTTTTTTTTCCCAAAAGGCAATTCTGATTTGCAGCAAAGTTTTTGATCCACTGGCTCAGAAGACTGGCAGGGCATGGTTTCTGTGATCTGTAACGCCCTAACACCCCCTCTAGGGAAGCATTCCTTCAGGAAAGGCATTGTCCTCTTCTCCTACTGCCTCCTTGAATCTCCAAGACCTAAAAAGAGTGAGGTACCCTTCCTTCACAGGCACCTCTCCACTGCTCCCTTCCCCTCATGGGATCTTCTGGAAGGCAAAAAAGGTAGTAAAGGAGGACACAGAGACTCAATCTCTGCCACCTTCAGTGTGAGAGAAGAGGCAGCTCACCTTTTCTCCTTGCTCTGCCCTCACTCCACGCAGAGCCCCAGTCCCCAAAAGACTGTCACTTACCCCACTACACCCTAATCAAGTATAACCATTCCCACTTTAAGCCCCTGAGTCTTTCTTGGAATCTGCCTGGTAAAGCTAGGCCCCCACCTGCCCAGCATGCTGGGCAACTCTGCAGAGTTTGTCTGGCCTAGAGGAACACCCTCCCAAGAGAGACCAGGGGCTTAGGCAGGGAAACAGGCCAGAGAGGCATTCTCAGTGACCTTTGGTTCTCTGGGAAGGACTCAGAACCAGTAAAAGTTTAGCAAGTGCCACTGAATTGTTGCCAGAACTTATAAAATCTCTCTTTTTTTAAGAGCCTATCACACAGGCTGGAATTCGCAGGTTTAAGCAATCTTCCCGCCTCAGCCCCCTAAACAGACGGGACTACAGGTGCAAACCACCACACCTGGGTAATTTTTTTTTTTTTTGTTAACAAATGAGGTCTTGCTATGTTGCTCAGGCTAGTCGCAAACTCCTGGCTTCAAATGATGCTCCTGCCTTGACCTCCTAAAGTGCTAGGATTATAGGTACCTGGCCCTTAAAACCTATTTAAAACACACACATGAGCTTGGCACTTGTAGCTCAGTGAGTAGGGCACCAGCTACACACATCAAAGCTGACATGTTCGAGCCTGGCCCAGGCTGCTAAACAACGATGACAATTGCAACCAAAAAATAGCTGGGCATTGTGGTGGGTGCTTGTAGTCCCAGTTACTTGGGAGGCTGAGGCAAGAGAATCACTTGGGCCCACGAGTTTGAGGTTGCTGCGAGCTGTGATGCTACGACATTCTACTGAGGGCAACATAGTGAGACTCTCTCAGAAAAAAAAAAAAAGTGGTTTGGCACCTGTGGCTCAAGTGGCTAAGGCACCAGCCATGTACACCCAAGGTGGCAGGTTCAAATCCAGCCTGGGCCTGCCAAACAATAATGACGGCTGCAACCAAAAAATAGCTGGGTGGGTATTGTGGGGGCACCTGTAGTCCCAGCTACTTGGGAGGCTGAGGCAGGAGACTTGCTTGAGCCCAGGAGTTGGAGGTTGCTGTGAGCTGTGATGCCACAGCACTCTACCCAGGGGGACAGCTTGAGGCTCTCTGTCTCAAAAAAAAAAGAAAGAAAAAAAACACACATGTACGCATTCACACACACACACACTCTGAAAGATAAAAGATCACTTGAAAGGTCCATATGAAAAGATTTTTGACTAGCTTTTTGTTTGTTTGTTTGTTTTAAAAGACAGAGTCTCTGTTTATTGCCCTCAGTGACATCAAAGCTCACAGCACCCTCCAACTCCTGGGCTTAGGTGATTCTCTTGCCTCAGCCTCCCGAGTTGCTGGGACTACAGGTACCCCCCACAACACCCGGCTGTTTTTTGTTGCAGTTTGGCCAGGGCTAGGTCTGAACCTGCCACCCTCAGTATATGGGGCTGGAGCCCTACCCACTGAACCATAGGCACTGCCCCTGTTTTTTCTTAGAAAATATTTCCAGCCAGGCATCATGGCTTACACCTGTAATCCTAGCACTCTGAGAGGACGAGGTGGGTGGATTGCCTGAGCTCACAGTTTCAAGACCAGCCTAAGCCAGAGCTAGACACCTATCTGTCTCTGAAAATAGCCAGGTGTTATGGTGAGCATCTATAGTCTCAGCTACTTGGGAGGCTGAGGCAAGAGGATCGCTTGAACCCCAGAGTTTGAGGTTATTGTAAGCTGTGATGCCATAGCACTCTACCAAGGGTGACAAAGTGAGACTCTGTCTCAAAAAAAAAAAAATTGGGGCAGCCCCTATGGCTCAAAGGAGTAGGGCACCAGCCCCATATGCCAGAGGTGGTGGGTTCAAACCCAGCCCTGGCAAAAAATGCAAAAAAAACCCAAAAATTTTCCAAGCCACCTGTTTTCCTTTTTGAAATTAAGCAGAAATTATGTAATGAACTCACAACTCTGCAGTAGACCCTTAGGTGAGTTGATTTTAGTCACTGAACCTCACTCAGTTTCCTCATCTGCAAAAGGCATTAGTACTGAGTCTGCTTAGGATCTGGTGGTGGAACAGGGCAGAGGTCCTGCTGCTGAGGAGGATATGTGAGTAGGCAGCTCAAAGTCCAGGCCAGAAAGCTTTGGCCAGCCCTTTGGGGCTTCCTTTTGGTTTAATCCTCTGTACCCTTCCCATTTAGGCTCCTGGTATCCCACTCTCTCCCATCTTAGGAGAGGGAAATAGTAGTCATTGACATGTTAGTATAAAAAAATTTCTCTCTTGGCTTGGCACCTGTAGCTTGGCAGCTAGGGTGCCAGCCACATACACTGGAGCTGGCGGGTTCAATTCCAGCCTGGACCTGCCAAACAATAATGACAACTACACTCATAAAATACCTGGACATTGTGGCGGGTACCTATAGTCCCAGGTACTTGGGAGGCTGAGGCAAGAGAACTGCTTAAGCTCAAGAGTTTGAAGTTGCAGTGAGCTGTGACACCACAGCACTCTACCGAGGGCAATATAGAGATATTCTGTCTCATTTTATATACATATATATAATATTTTATATATATATACATATGTATATACATACAGATATATGTGTATATATATATGTATATATATACATACTTTTTTTTTTTTTTTTTTGCAGTTTTTGGCCAGGGCTGGGGTTGAACCCACCACCTCCAGCGTATGGGGCTGGTGCCCTACTCCTTTGAGCCACAGGCACCGCCCCAATGTATATATATTTCTCTCAGGGATTTTTCCTTGGTAATGCTAGCCTTTCAATCACTTGGCATTCATTACTAATCCCCCTCTGCTAGGACCTGGGCTGAGCTTCAAAGATAAAAAAAGACATCATCCCTGTCCTCAGGGGGTCCCCCACTATGTGGTGGGAAGAGGAGTAATATCTTTCAGGAGAGGGATGCAGGGAAGAGACACTGCCTCTCAGGTAGGCTGGGTATAAAATTCGGGTTCTATTCTGATATTTTTGATGCGCGTTTGTTTTAAAATAAGGGGTTTCATTTTGTTGCCCAGGCTGGTCTTGAACTCCTAGGCTCAAGCAATCCTCCTGCCTCATCCTCCAGGATGAAACTACAGCCTAGGCACATGGCACTGTCCCCAGATCCCCATTCTAGTCCTTTGCTGACTTTAAAATCACCCTTCCTGTTGAACCCTGATTTGAGCCCATCAAAGAACTTTCAGAGACAGGATCTCATTTAATACTTATGGAAGCTTGAGTAACACGAGAACCTGAAAGGTGTCTCTGGTTTTACTTTGAGAAAACAAAGCCTTAGAGATTAAACTACCTGCCTATGGCCACACAGGTTGTCATGGTCAACTGGACATAAATCTAGGTCTTCTGGCACAGTTACTTTGGAAATATCATTTGTCTGGGATTTGAACTTGGGATCCAGGTTCACAATGTGCCCCAGAGTAATGGAGGCAAGAGAAGGGGAGAGCTCAGGGAGGGACCTTGAGTTGAAATGACGGAGATTCTGACCTTGCCCTGCAAACTAGCTGTAGGACCAAGGGCAATAATCACAATCACCAAGATCTCACTGTGAGTTCTTTCTTTCTTTTTTTTTTTTTGTAGAGACAGAGTCTCACTTTATTGCCCTCAGTAGAGTGCTGTGGTGTCACACAGCTCACAGCAACCTCCAACTCCTGCGCTTAGGTAATTCTCTTGCCTCAGACTCCCGAATAGCTACAGGCTGAGTGGGGACTACAGGCACCCACTACAACACCTGGCTATTTTTTTGTTGCGGTTTGGCCAGGGCTGGGCTCGAACCTGCCACCCTTGGTACATGGGGCTGGTGCCCTACCCACTGAGCCACAGGTGCCACCCAACCGTGAGTTCTTTTTATCTTACTTAATATATCCCTGTAATTGTGTGTTTGTATCCCCATTTTACAGATGAACTTGCCCAAGGTCACAGAAGCAGAATCCTATCACAGGGCTTTCTCATGCTTTTCCCACCACCCATGCCATCCACCAGTGGCTAATCAAGTTCCCCTAATACTTCTGAGTCTCAGTTTCCTAACCTATAACTAGAGATAGCAGAAAAAAACTAGAAGAATGGAGATAGCTTTTTTTTTTTT
>CAUYTI010057129.1:0-29927 GCA_963575145.1 Galago senegalensis | reverse complement strand
TCCCAGCTACTTGGGAGGCAGAGGCAAGAGACTCGCTTGAGCCCAGGAGTTGGAGGTTGCTGTGAGCTGTAATGCCACGGCACTCTACCCAGGGGGACAGCTTGAGGCTCTGTCTCAAAAAAAAAAAAAAAAAAAAAAAGTATCTCTACTGTGCAGAAGTTGCTTTCTTAAAAGTTGTATCTGTCAATGCAATAAATCTCATGTCCTCTCCATCATTTTTAACCTTTTACTTCACTGTCAGGCCCATTCTAGGGAGTAAATGTGGTTAGATGACTTTGTAATTTTTGAATAAGCTACAAAAGAGAGCTGAAGAAGCAGCACTGTATTATAACTAGGTCTCTTTGGCAAGTTAGCTGACACTTTGCTATTCACGTCAACATTGATCAGATTCTGTGCTCACACCAACATATCTCTGTGCAGAAGACTGTGTACGCTTGAGCCCTGACTCTGAGAAGTCATACCGACTGACGTTCCCTGAGGAAACTCCTGATCTCCCTTATGGTTTTCATGCAAACTTGCTCTCAGGCCTCAGGAGTCATCCCCAATTCTAGAACCATGTTTTATACACTACAGTAGAGAGGGATGCCTTTAGGCTCATGAACTCACATGTAACTGAGTATCACTGCTTTGATGGCCAGTCAAGTCGCAACATCTAAAATCATTCCTGAATACATCTCAAAATGACAGTCGAGACTCATGTTTATTCAGATGCTCAATGTCCGTACTGGCGATTTTATCTAGTATTTCCTTGACTTTGTAAGTATTTCCATACATACCTTTGTTTATGCTATTTAAATTTACCCTGAGCTGAACTGTCAAAAGCAATTCAACAGAAAGACCAGCATCCTATTGTTAGCATGAACAATTGTTGGGCTTTAAAGGTAAGGAATTTAACGTGCTAAGAGAAAGCAAAGGTGATGATGTTTGCAATACAAGCTCAGTGTAAACACAGCTTTCCATTCTCACCTTTTGGAATTAAGTGACAGAGATGCCAGAAAAACTGACACCATGCGTGTAGAGTAAACATTATAACTAGTTCAACAGTCTTTCAAGAAATACAAAGTGAGATCCCCAACTGTGGGAAACTCTGATCTCAAAATAGAGTCTCCATCTAATTCCTTCAGTTTCCCCCTCCTTCTCTGACATTCTCTTCCTCCTTTTTCCTCTTTGTTCTTCCTCTCTCCCTTCTTCCTACCCCAGCCCTCTGCCTCTTTCTTCCTCTCTCTCTCTCCCTATTCCTTCCTTCCTCACTTTATTTCAATAACATACTTTTAATAAATAGTTGGGTGTACCCAGTATGTACCAAGTATCATTCTAGACTTTGACAATGATCACAGTGAATAAGATGAAGACTCAGTCATGGAACCTGCTCTTTTCCCTTTCTTCTTCTCCTTTCTCTCTCTTTCTCAATGATTTCTTGCTATACCATTGGACAAAAACTAGAGAAACTCAGGAACAATGGAGTGATGGTGCTCAATTTCAGTGGGCAACCCAGGAAAGCCCTGAAAAATGAATGACGCGTCTTCTATAGGCCTTTCTGAGCTTGGGCAGAGGCACACAACAAAAGTGGTGCCCAAACTCTTTTTCTTAGCTTACGGCTGTGTTTTTGTGACAAGGGATAATGTGACCATCTGCACCTTCACCAGGTCTCCGTGGATCATCCAAAACCCTTGTCAACTGTTGGTCAGATCTCCTGAATGTCAATAATTACACATGCTAGCACTGCTTCATGCCTTGGTGGCTTAGAAGAATAACTAAGTAATGGTTATGAGATACAGAAGTTGCCTGGCTCTTGCTCTCTTATACCTTTCCTGGCTTTCGATTATTTTACGTATTTTTTTTTTTTACTTCCTGGTGGAATATTCAAACCCTATGTCAATCTCACGGCATTTTTAGTTAATCCGAACCACTGACATTTAGTGTGGCCCTTGCGGCACCAAAGGCCGAGCGGAAATGAGCTTTCACATCTCTCTGCAGCGTAAGTGAATCTGAAGGCCACTGGGCTGGTTGAAATATATTCCTTTCATTGTGAACACTTCAGTTTCTAAAATGATAGAAAGGCTTGACTTGGAGCTTTGTTATGTATTATATGCACTGAATCTCATGTCCTGTCTTCTGCAATACCTGGCCTCAGCATGGTACATAGCCTTGCTTCATTAGTAACTGTTGAATTGAATGGAATTGAAATATTATTGCACACTTCAAGTTTAATCTTTCTATATGTTCTTCCTTATGATACAGGGTTTCCGCTTCCTCTCCTAGTCATGGTTGGTGAGGTCACCTGCTCCTCTTCTCACTCAACAAGCCTGCCTGGTGGCCACCCACCACCTTGCCCACAGGGCTCGCAGAGGCGATTTTTGGCACCAGAGGCTGGGTCCCTCTGGGCAGCCTTCTTATCCTGGCTGGGCTGCTGGAAGGCCAGCAGGTGGGCAAAGGGGAAGCCAGCTTTGGTGAATGTGATAAGTTCTTCTATGCCAAGATCCCACCTGTGAGGCTAGTGGCTAATTCCCACTCGAAGATCTGACAGTGCTTCTGAAACAAGGTTCCCCATTCAAAGCTGAACAGGGATCCCACATTTCCTAGGCCTGAGTAATTTCACAAAGCAAATGTTCATTCACCTTGCTCCAGTGGCAGGTACTGTATCCATTCATTTGTTACCAAGTCCTGGCCAAGAGTAACTCTCAAGGCCATATACATCCCCAGACAAAGGATCCAGGTGGAGATTTTCTTTTCTTTCTTTTTTTTTTCTTTTGCAGTTTTTGGCTTGGGCTGGGTTTGAACCTGCTACCTCCAGTATATGGAGCTGGCACCCTACTCCTTTGAGCCACAGGCGCCACCCCAGATGGAGATTTTCTGACTTGCGTCTTTCCCTCTGTCAGGAACTCTGGTGCTTTTTCTGTATAATAAATCCTGTCTTATCACTGATCTGTGGTTGGTGGTTCAATCTTTAAATCCCCCAAACCTAGGATCTACTGAAGAAAGAAATTCTGATAACACTTATTTAAGGTAACATTAAGAAATCCAAAAATACAAATAATTGTCTCTCTAAAAGCAAAAGGAAAATTGGTGAAGCTGTTAGTTTTTTAAATTATTATTATTATCATAGCTCTATGTACTCAATGTGTATGCAAGTTGGGGTATGCTTACACAAGTGTGCAATGTAATTTTTACCAGAGACTATTGGCACATTGGGTAAGATACCTCTTACTTAGTGCTTCTAGGAATATTGAAATTATGTACTGTTTTACTACAGAATTCCATTCATAATTTTAAATAATTAAATACAGTCATATTAGTGGTTCATGTAGAAGCTGATGAGAGTCCTCATCTTCTCTCCTCTATCTTTAGCGGTCTGATTCTGAGGGTGTCATATGTCACTCAGTATAGCTGAGGATATGGTGAAAATTTCCAGTTAGGAATCCTCTTTGCCACAGAATACTTTTCTGATACACTTTTTTCTCTAATGATTATGGAGAGCTGGACCTTGAGAGTCTACCATTCTGGGACCCCAAGGGCAGTTCAGTACCTGCTGGTTATCCATAGATTAGACCTATGAACCTTCAAAGAAAAATTGTGCTGAACAGAATTAAATAGGCAAGGAAGACTATTCCAGACTATTGTAATAGGGGTGTGAGACTGAAGTTAACTTGGCTGTAAAGAAAGGAAGATTATTAAGCTCTAAGGCTAGCTAGTGGGAAAGACCAGCTGAACATGGGGGCAGGGGGAGGTTGGTGGACATGACCAGGCAATCTGCATTTGCTGATTGGTGCTCATTCAGGTCCTGCCCCTACCCTCCCACAGACTGTGAGAAAGGGACGCTGCCTTCTTTGACTCTCACATTTCTTTTCCTCTTCTTTTTGTCTCCTCTTCTCTTCTCTTCTCTTCTCTTCTCTTCTCTTCTCTTCTCTTCTCTTCTCTCCTCTCCTCTCCTCTCCTCTCCTCTCCCCTCCCCTCCCCTCCCCTCTCTTCTCCTCTCCTCTCCTCTCCTCTCCTCTCCTCTCTTCTCTTCTCTTCTCTTCTCTCTTCTCTCTCTTTACTTTGTCACTCTTGGTAGAGTGCCATGGCGTCATAGCTCACAGCAACCTCAAACTCTTGGTGTTTAAATGATTCCCTATTACCAGTCTCCTGAGTAGCTGGGACTACAGGTGCCTGCCACAATGCTAGGCTATTGACGGTTGCATTTTAAAGAGTTATCTCTCAGGTCCTTGAAGAAGACACACAAGAGACTGGGAGAAGATTTATTATCCCAATGAAGTTCAGATGTTTTTATATCTGTCTTTTTGGAGGGGAGGGGAAATGAAGCATACAAGTAATTCTGTTTAGGGGTGATAAATGGTGCTAAGGAGGACAGATGATGAGATGGACTTATAAATGATTCTTTTTGCAAATAAAATTAACCTTAGAGACAGATATTATATTAAATGATTTGGGCCAGGTCTGGCCGTGTTCTTGATCTTCTCTCCAATAATGAACTGAGATAACAGTGAGGGGAAGGCGAGTTAATTTCCCCTTTGATTTCTTGATGGTTGGTCTGGGGCATGCAGATAGAAGGAAAGTCCCCTCTAATACTTTCTGATCGTTAGTAGTCTTTACTTCAAAATACTCTAGGAGTATATCAAGGAGCCATAGTTTGGGGTGAAATTTCCTGAGGTCCTTCAAGGCTTTCAAGGCACAGTCTTATAACTTATAACTTTCATAGTCTGAATTGAGATTGTGGATTCCTAGAGAACAAAGGCCCTGTTGTGAGTGAGCTCCAGTTTGAACAGATAGATGGGCCAGTAAGCCCTACTCTGCCCCAGCAAAGAAGCACTCACTCGGTGCCTCAGTGACAAGTCGGCTGAGGGTGGAAACCAAAGGCGTCATCGAGCGTGTGGCTGTCCAAATAACAGACGCCAGCACAGTCTGTTCTTTGGTGTTCCTTGAAGTCTGAGTGTTTACTTTGTGTGTGTGTTAAATGTGAAGTGTAATTCACTCAAAATTTCAGCTCCAAAGAAAACAAAAAAGGAAGCATCAGTATCTACAGGGAACAATGTGGGAGGAGAACTCAAAAAGTGAGGAAACACTGGATGATTTGAAATTTGATGAAATGAAGTGTCAAATGCATAACCAAAGACAAGGCAAGTTCATAAAAACATAAACCAAGCCGAGGAGCAGGTGTGACGAACCTGAGAGAAAAGTGTCTTGGAACGGCTACAGATTGAAGACTGCCGAGAAATAAAGTTCCGTTCAACCTCCCAGGACTCACAGTGCCCCGGGACTTCTGTCACAGAACAAGCTGTGAGTCTGTATTGTTTTGTGATTCTTGGGAGCAGTCACTTTCCTAACTGTGAGGCGATAAGAAGGAAACGTAATTGACAGAAGCTCACAGAGAAAGCCTACTAATAAAAGATTTAGGTAGTTCTCAGGAGGAAAGAGAAGCAGTAAAGATGTACTTGGAGTACTAAATTCTGCTGACCTTCTGTAGCAGGGCCCTGAGTTCCCAGGTAGGAGTTCAATGGCTGGGTTAATGGGAGGAACAACACATGGATTTATAGAGCAGGTGCTCTGCAAAAATAGAATAATTGTTGACCTATCGTCTTAGTGAGTTCAGGCTGTCTTAACAAAGCAGCATAGACTGGGTAGCTTAAATAATGGAAATTTATTTCTCACAGTTATAGTCCTAAACTAGAGTGTGGGCTCTCTTTTGGCTTGCAGATGGCCACATTCTCACTGGGTCCTCCTCTTTTCAGCCCTGCCCTCATGACCTTGTCTAAACTTAATTACTTTCAGAAGGCCTCATCTGTGAATACCATTGTTTTGGCCAGTAGAGCTTCAGCATGTGCATTTTAGGAAGACAACAACATTCAGCCCTTTGCACCTCCTAAAGTAAATACAATAAGCTAATTAGGTTGCCAGAGCCCAGAACAGACAGTGTCTTATTCTCAGTAATAAAATGGTAATAGAAAAAATTCCTCTTTAGTACCTGCCTCCATCTTGTGCATCTCAGGTGGGGAAAGAGTTGGAAATTGCCCAGCTTAGCACATCATATCTTCTCAAATATGAAATGATCGTGAGTCTCAAAAAGCAGACATCCAAGGGCTTCATGTGATTCTATCTCCCTTCAGACTTCTCATTTCATCAGTGATGGACTGGGGACCAGGAAAGGTTAAAGACTTCCCCTAAGTCAGTCAGTAAGTAGCTGATATGCATCAGAATCCAGAACCCCTAATGCTGAATCTTAATCTAGTAGATTGTTTATTTATTTATTCTATGGTGAAATTTGAGATCTGCCAGCTGTGTGAATTTATCTTTAGTATATTTATGTGGAATATGCAAAAACATTACTAAATTCCTCACTTTATACTGTGACTATGAGTCCTTGCATCATCTATTTTTTCCTCATGTTTCTCCATGGTGAGTTAACTCCTACCCATATTACCAACCCATAGGTTAAGGAAGAATCTACTGTAAAGCCATATTGGAACTTGGGGTTAAATCTATGGAAATATATGGGTTAACTCAATTTTGTCCTAAATTCTGCTTACAAATATAACAGCTTGATTTGAAGGGGGAGTAAAAAGCAAAAGTGCTGAGATATAGTAATGAATATTCAGAAAACCCAAGTTTGCTATTGTCATCTGATGTTAAAGAATTTTTTTTTTTAAGAACTAGTAGATGCCAGGTACATGTGTTTGCTAGGAACATTGGACATATCATGTCAACAATCCCACTTGGCTGTTATCATCCCCACTTTATAGATAAGGACTCTGAAGTTCAAAGAAACACTGTGCAAAAAGCCCTCAGTTTATAACAAGTTGTGAATGTGAACCCAACCTCTATCCCACATCTATCCCACGGTGATAAAATGTAGCCTCAGTCCTCATGAAACAGAACTATCTAGAATACTTCAAAAACACATGTAGATTCTGGGCTCCACCATAGATGCAAAGAATGAAAATTTCTGGGGTGGCTCTCCAGTGTCCTTGTTTAACAAGCACCCAGGTAATCTTTATGAACTTTTGCGATAGAAAATCATTGTCTGAGTCCTGTCAGATACAACATAGACAGCCTCATCTCCATGATTAAAATTGCAGAGGGTTGACTATATCCATTCTATTCTAAAAGCAACGGTGATTGTTTTTTGAGCGCTTTGCTGACCCTGAGTCAGGTACATATCCTTGGGCCAACTCTCATCACTCTCTTACTGTTCCATGATATATGGTGAAGATACCCATGGCAATGCTATTTTCTATTACCCCAAATTAAGAAAATTTTTTATTTTCTTCACAGTTACGTGGCATAAAGAGCTACAATCAGAGTATCTTTGATATCTATTAAGTTTTTCTCATAAAAATCTAAGTCTTGGTGTTTGAATTGCTTTCTGTTCATTCAGCTGGTGAAGGAGAATTTCTGCCTTAATGTTATAGAGGTGGCTTAACACACAACATATAGCACTGGACAGAGGGGGCTGGCAGTAGTTATTACACACACACACACACACACACATTCACAGCCCAGGGAGGACACAGCACATGACACAGAACCACATGGTGACTGTACATGGGTAGAGAGCGGGCACCAGGGGTTGTAGAATGCAGGCTTTGTATTATAAAGGCAGATGAGGTGACCCTGGTTCCTGTGGGGGATGTGTTTGGCTTGTTAATATATTTCCACACCTGGGAACTGAAGCCCACCTTTCAGGAAAGAAGGATAGTTTGACCAGTAGACCATGTCTACAAGAGCTGAGTGGGTAGTGAACGTTGTGAGTAGGCCATTCAAGCCCTTCCTCATTTCATTACATGTTAAAATAGCACATACTATTGAGGCTAACTTTTCATCCTCGTGTCTACATGAATTTGTTTCAATTTCTCTCTCTCTCCATATCTATGTATGTTCAGTCTATGCGCACAAGCATTTGACCCTCGCACAACATGAGTTTAAACTTCACAGTTCCATGTATGCATGGATTTTAAAAATAGATGTATCAGAAACATTTTGAGAGATTTGTGACAATTTAGAAAAATTCACAGATGAACTGTATAGCCTTAGAAAAAATTAAGAAAAAAGGTACATTATGAATACATAAAATATATAGAGATATTGGTCTATTTACAGGTATATTCTAGTCAACTGTTACAGGTAAGGCTTGTGGTCAACAGTAGGCTATTCCTGGTTAAGTTTTTGGAAAATGATAAGTTATATGTGGATTTTGTACTATTAGACTGTGCCCCTACCTGCTCTGGTATTGTTCTGGAGGTGATAGTATACATATATGTGTGTGTGTTTCATGCTGAAAGCTTCCCTTCCCTTTGGTAGTGCACTTCCCAGATATCCCTGTCTCAACTTTTCAGTCACTTTTACTTATAAAACCTGTCTATCCTGGCTAAGAACATCATCCATTTTAGAACTTCCAGCTCAAAGCTTTCATCTTCTTTTGGCAGAAGTCAGACTTATGGATCCAGCTACCAGCCTCTGGTTGGAATGAAGAGGACAGAAAGGAGAAAATAAATGTATGTGTATTTGCCTGTACAGCAGGAGCTGTGTGGGTTCCCTTTTTGGTTGGTTCCATCTGTCCTGCCCCCACCCTGTGTGATCAACCCCACCTCACTGGAGCTGAGCTTCCTGGCCCCTTGCTCCTGAGGATTCCTACTTTTCAAGAACTGAGAGGCCATGCCTCTTGCTTCTGGGGTCTCCATATACCCTGAAGCTCTCTTGGGAGCTCCTAGGGAGGTTTTTCAGCTCCACTGTCGTCTTTTTCTGGGTTTTCTTAGCTCCAGTTAGGCACTTCCTTGTCACTCTCTTGTTCAGTTCTCCGTCCTTCCCAGGCCTCTCTTCCCTCCCTGAGGCATGTGGATGGCAGCGTGTATGCTGCCAGTTCTTTGACTCATTTTCAGGCAAGAGACAAGCCATCTATTGTTGATAGAGCACAGTGCTTGTGCACCCTGTCATCTTCTAGGAAATGGAGAAACACCCTGTTTGGTGTTCCACAAGCTAAACATTCATTCAAAATACAATCTCTTCTCATCACCCTAAGACTCTTTTTGCTGTGTCACCCAAAGGTGGGAAGTCAGGGGGACAGAGTAGCGGGATTATGTCTGTTTTATCTGAAAGTGTTGTGAGGAATATGGACTGTGCAATATTCTCACTCATACCTCCTTTGATTCTCAACTGTGGTAGCTGGTTTATAATTAATGGAAAACCATCTATCTATTTATCTATCTATCTATCTATCTATCTATCTATCTATTTATCTATCAATACATATATCCTCTCTCTAGATTAATTTGCTATATTTAAGACGTTTTGTTTTTTCTACTTTGATGATAATCTATATTTCATGATTTTAAGTCTGGTATGTGTATGGGCTGGAGTATAAGAATTTTGTATTGATAGAAGCATTGTTGCTGTCAATCTATAACCTAGTATTTCACTGGTTTAAAGCATTGGTTTCTACACAATTCATGATGTATTTTTGACAATTCAGACGAATTTCAAAGTGAACACTGAGGACCACAGATATGAGCATTTCTTGTTTTGATTGGCAGCTCCTAAAAATAGACTACAAAGGAGAGGAGATGTCAGAAGTCATGGCGACTAAGCCCTGCTCCAGGTGCTTACACTGAGACTGATTGCAGACTAAATTTGTTTTTCTTCTTATTTTTAAAATCCCTGTATAATGGAGACCACATAACCTTCTTTGGTACTGGTTCTCTCAAGCATCTCTTCTGATACTTAATTCGATATTTTTCTCCTGCAACATGAATCCAGTTTTTGTAGTCTCATCTTACAGTTAGTTGCTGCAACTCTTTAGAC
Organism: Galago senegalensis; assembly: GCA_963575145.1. Lineage (NCBI taxonomy): Eukaryota > Metazoa > Chordata > Mammalia > Primates > Galagidae > Galago > Galago senegalensis. The sequence goes on along the minus strand of CAUYTI010057129.1, from coordinate 20,135 downwards.
TTTTCTTTAATATTTGATTTCAATGGTGGATAAAAGTTATCACATAAATTCCCTTCCAACCCAGTATTGTGCCCCATGGCCTCAGGCAAAGTGCATCTTTTCCCAGACAGTGTTTAGACCCTGTAGAAATGCAGGTAGGAAGGTAGAGTGACCACTTCCTCCTCCCCCCAGATCTACAGAAGGAAAATAGGAAGACTATGTTAGGCGGGGAAGGCAAGGGAACTGAGAGACGGAGAAAGAACACCCACAAGAAAGAACTGAGGATGTGCGGTCTCAAGGCCCCACGAAGGGGCCCTCCCATAGAAAGTCTAGCACTTCTTCCTTTTTATGCAGAAAGGGGTATTGAGGGCTGAACCAAACTGAAACTGCACCCATCACAGCTTGTTGAATATTTCTTAATCCTCCTTTCCCAAGGTGAGAAAAGAAGTGATGCCAGTTACAGGCAGCCAGGCTACTGGCCTCTTTACTCTCAGTAAGTATGGGAGATGCGTATTTAGTGTACAGAGGGCAGAGAGGGAGAGAAGCCTATGATCCACTAGATCTGTGGTGGAGAAGCAAGGTGAATGCATGATAGGGGAGGTGTGAATAGAACATTTAAAATAAGGGTTCAGGCTCAGCACCTGTGGCTCAAGTGGCTAAGGTACCAGCCACATACACCTGAGCTGGCGGGTTCGAATCCATCCTGGGCCCACCAAACAACAATGATGGCCACAATCAAAAAAAAAAATAATAGCCAGGCATTGTGGCGGGTGCCTGTAGTCCCAGCTAGTTGGGAGGCAGAGGTAGGAGACTTGCTTGAGCCAAGGAATTAGAGGTTGCTGTGAGCTGTGATGCCACAGCGCTTTACTCAGGGCAACAGCTTGTGGCTCTGTCTCAAAAAAAAAAAAAATAAGGGTTCAAAGGAGAACATCTCTGATATGGGATTATAAATGAAGTGAATTTATACATATACATATTTAATTATTTTTGATAGCCTTACCTAGTTTTGATAATTTAAAAAACAGGTCATGAATATCTTTCTATTGAATTAATAGAAAGCTATAACACTGTATTTTTTTTTAATATGTCAATATGACCTACTTTCTCTCTGGCAAGCTAAGAAGCATTTATGTCAGCCCAAATGGAAATGTGATTACATTTACTTTTCAAATATTGACATTGATATCAGACAGGTGGCGCTCCAGCCAGCTCAGCTGAGCGGGGCTGAAGGACCTGCCCCCTCTGTCTTGGTGGTGTTGGTGGCAGCAGCTGGCAGAGAAACCAGCAGGCTGGAGCGTAGGTAAGTGGGGGGAGGGGGGAAAGCTTCCCTCCCCCACCAGAGGCTCCAGTAGGCAAAGGAACCAGACAGAGCAGGGGAAGACACTGGCAATTCCTCCAGTGCATCCCTGATTGGTCCATTTTCAAAACCTGCTCCTAATTGGTCTATTTTCAGGACCCCAAATCTCACTGGAAAGCCCAAGCACAGACTGCCACAGACCTTCCAGGGAGAGGGAGCAGAAGAGCAAGAGCTGTAACACTTATATCCTACTCTGCAAGGAGGTTTGGCTCTTTGTAAGAGCTGTAACACTTGTATCCTGCTCTGCAAGGAAGTTTGGCTCTTTCTAAGAGCTGTGACACTTGTATTAAACCTATCTTATCCTGCTCTGCAAGGAGGTTTGGCTCTTTGTGAGAGCTGTAATGCCTGTTGAATAAAACTTAACTTACTGTTGATCCTGTGGTCTGTCGATTCATCGAATCGTCAAGACCAAGAACCTGAAAGTCTGGTATCAACATGTTCTTTATTTTATTGTCTTTTTTTTGTTGTTGTTTTTGTTCAAGTGTGCATGGGTGTGTGTGTGTGTGTGTGTGTGTATGCACATGTGATTTTCATTATGTTAACATTATTTCCAAGATAGAAGGGAAGCCAGTTATTAAGAATGAATGACCATGTCTTCAGCCCTTAACAGTTTAGAATTATGTATACCTAATGAAATGACTAAACTGGATTACTCTGTCTATTTTAACATTCCCTCTATATGGAAAGCTCTACTTTTTTCTTTCTTTCTTTTTTTTTTTTTTGAAATAAAGGTAAAAAAGGCTGGAGTAAGGAATCCCTAGTGTCTTAAAGTTTAATTACTTCCAGACAAGGCAAAATTACTACTCCTATTTCTATCACACTGGGGAGAATTTAAGACCTCTCTACCTACATTTTTAAAAGGTTAGGAAGAACTGTACACAGCTGACATTTCAGTGTGTGATCGAAGTGTTCCTCAATCTTAAATATATACTTTAAATGTGTCAGACACACCATCACCTGCTCACTGTAGCATATAAACTTCTCCACACACCACCTGATGTTTCCCGACTCAGTGGTTTCATTGTTTGGCTTGTCCTACTTTCTGCTTGTCAGGCTACTCTATTTAGCATGATGTCTGTCTAAGGAGGACCTATTTCACACTGGTAACACATTATGCCTGTGCTTATCTTTCAAATTCCCCTATCATTTTTAGATATTTTAAGTGATTGTCATCACCATTTTTCTGGTGGCCAAAAAAGAGGGTGAGAAATCACGTTTTGCAACATAGTAAGTTTAGTACAACAAACAGCACTATTTTCAGCCTTATTGTGCCTCTCCTGACTCTATATTTGAAAATTCTGGGAATTAACTGTGACGTTCAAATTACTACATTGTGCTTTCATTCTAAAATCAAGTTGTCAAAAATCAACAAGGAGTTTCTGAAAGGCAAGAAAGAATGCTATAAGGAGATCACAAGGTCATGTGTGTTTTTATAAATCCACTTAGCCCTGCCAATTTGGGTAAATGTACTAATATCTCCTCTAGAATTGAAGATATCAAAACAATAGGATGGGCTGAGACTATTCAAGACTTCATTGCAAGCCAACAGTTCACACACAGTAAATATCCTTTTAGATATGGACTACTTTCTTTCGGTGAAATGATTTTGAAAAAAACATCTATAGTGAGAAAATGTAGGCTTAAGTGTCTTGGGTATTATTTCCTTTTCAGGGTGGGGTTATTTTGCTTAGATTGCACATGAAGTGTTGAACACCTTCTCAATGGTTTATATTCTATTTTATTGTAAGCCAAATGGTACCTTTCTTTATAGGTGACAAATGGGCAGCACAATTGAGGAAGTGCCATTAAGAAAGTGCCTTGTTTGTAGAATGGCTGAGAGACTAAGAGGAAATCAAGAATCTTAGAGCTACGTGGACATGCTCCCTGTCCCTGTGTTCTGAGCTGCCACCACGGAGCTGCAGAAAGCTGAGCTTCTCTTTTCTTTCTTCCTTCTCCCTCACATAGAACCCCAATGTTCAACCAGAAAGATGTGAAATTTAGGCAAAGGAAAATTTCCCTCAACAAGTGTTTACTAAGGGGCTGTTCTGCAAAAGCAGTTATAGTTTCTATGACATTAAGAGAACATTTACTAAGCTGCTCACATTCCCTGCAGAGCTTTAAATCTAGGGTAGGCACCGTGCTTTACATGTGCAAACATATGCTCAGGGAATATACACACAACCAACCTCACAAGTATACTAAAGAATTAAATAAGGTTCATAAAAGAACATACATTCATTTTGGTTTGGGAAATGATTCTGAGTTTATCCTGCTTTGTGTTCACCGGTGCTAGCAGTGGTTCATGAGACACAGTGGTTCATGGGACACATTCAGTAAGAATGATGATCAGACGACCCACTAGGACTGTTCTCCTTGTTTCTCTACCCTCTACCTTTTAGCTTGAGGGAGGCAGAGTCAGTATAATACTGTTTCTTCAGTGGATACTATGCCTGGAAGGGCAGCGATCCATTCTTGCAGGGCATCAGTGTTGGGCTGAGCTGTGAGAAGCTGTCCCAATGCTCTTTAGACCAGCAGCATCTGCATGACACAGTGTACAGGAAAGCCAGACGATCGTGTGTCCACATGGCTATTGTAGCTTCTCAGACAGGATGTGGGACTCCTGGTCCTAGGTATACTATGTAGGACCTGATATCAATAAATCATATAGTTTGTGCCCCTTGAAGAGGTGCTGTAGGCTGGGAGGAAAAGCCCCAAGCTAGAATACATATCAGTCCCAGTAAAAGTGTGTCAGCTTCCCCTCCTGGGTGAACGGGGATGTTGTAATCAACTGGCTACTACCCAGTGGCTGACTGGTCTCTACGGTCCCATGTTAAGGATTTGGAGCTAGTTTCTGCTGCTTTGGGGTCAAATACTCATCAGTAACAGAGGCTTTCAAGATGGAAAGCTCACCCTGAATGAGCCCCACTCCTACCCCCACGACTTCTCCCAGGGGTCTGGACTGGCTGAGAACAGAGGCTGGCTGATAGCACAGATGGATAATTTTGTGTATCTGATTGATTAGTTTCATTTGTGATAGGTGCTTTCTGATAGAAATTGATATCGGACACAAAAATCCATACACTTTGTACCCCTCCTATGAGTCCATTCAGAGGCCTCCTCCAAGGAAGTCCTCATCTTTGGTCTTACAATTTTAGTCCTTTGATAATGCCTCCCACCCTCCAAAACATTTGCTTCTGGCCAGGAGTTTATGTGTTTCCTTATCTCAGGCCTTACTCAACCAGATCTCATTTTTTTCCTCTACTTACCCAGCAATACTTCTGTTTTTAATGGGCAATAGGTTTAATGATACAAATTTCCCTTGACCTTGGAGGGGATGTCTTAGCATGCTTGCAGGCATTAACCCCCTAAAATCCTCACCAATGTAGCAGACCCAGAAATCTTTAAGAGTTTGTGTCCCACCATTTGATGCACCTTCTGTCAAACAAGGGATCCAGAGGGTTTGCTTATCTTGCGCCATTGATGCTATGTTAATAATACAGTGAACAGGGCTCTGCTCTGCAGCCAAACTCCCTTTAGGCTGTACGTGCAGTTCCCAGGTCACAGATGAGTTATGTACTCAAGGATGTTCTTAGGTCAAATTTGTATGTTATTTGGATCTTCTATGAACAGAAAATATAATAATAATATTAACAATACTCTAATGGCTTAGATGTGGTATTGACAACACAGTAATATTAGTACCCCCATGTTGTAATAATGAATATCAGAAACTATGGTGCTCTTTCTTTTAATTTAAACAAACAAAACATAAAATCAAAAAGTTTATCATACATAGGAGAAATTTCAAAAAAGAATGTTAAAGGTCAATTCAGCTAATATCGTATCTTTGTCTTGCTTACTGGAAGGGCATTTTTGAGGCAGGAAAGCAGGAAGAGAGGCTGATGGTAATTGGAACACAGTGATGGAGATGGTGCTGGAGAGGATAAGGAGCTCGAGTCTGGATTTGGGTTTGCTGCTGGAGGAGGAGAGCTCACTCCTGAAGTCGGTTTGCTGAAAAATGCTATCTAGAGTTGCCTGCACAGCCTTTTTCTTGTATTCATCATAAATGGCTTGTAGCAGCTGATGCTCTCACCGACTGTGTGGGAAGCCTTTGTGAATCCCTCAGTGTTAGGATCATGGTCAGGAAGCTTAGCGAAAGCTGCTTCAATGAAACAAAAGCCTTCAGCTCATCTTTTTTGTCCTAAACTTTCTTGGCTCTGGATCTTCTGATTCCTCATGTCTTTGTGTTTCTATCAGCTGCTTCTCTATCCATCTATGAGACTTGCCACTAGCATAAAGATGCTGCCAGTGAACTGTTTACACCAGGCGGGCTCATTCAGACGTGCAGAAGAAAGTACAAATTATTAATCCAATTATTTAATTATAAATGTCCCTTATGGTGAGCCTTGGGAATATGAATGCCATAAGTGAACTCATCCGTAACTGGGGGGACTGCCTGTATTGTGACAGAGAGCAGAATCCATTCCAATGATTTTAACTGAGAGAGTACACTCTAAAGGCTGGGTTAAATAGGTGGTAGAAATTTGAAAAAGCAAAAGGAGAAGATTGAATTAACATAGAGTGAATAACAGAGGAATGCTCTGCAGCCCCGGTGGCAGAAGTAATGGAGAGAGGTTGGGGCTTTTAGACCTACCTGGGAGGTGAAACCCACAAATCTGACAAAGGGTGTTTGCCAGATGGTGCCTATGCTTCTGGAGCTTGGAGGGGCTCCCGCAGCCCTGCACTCAGAGCTCTAGGAGTGTGCTGCTGGGCCAGTGCTAGTGTCTCTGAGGCCGGTTCCAAGAATATGAGAAAAAAACCTGGAAATGTGCCAACTGTGCTTCTAGGACAAATAACCCTTGTCAGAGCAATACCGTCAGAGCAGTGAGCGGGCTGCTAGAAGCATCTCCCTTCTTCCTTTTCTAGGCTTTTGGATCCTCTTCGTGCCATCTACTGGGAACCACTGGCAACGAAGAAATGGGGCTGGCAGAGTCCCAACCCAGACATCAAAATGCGACGTGCAGAAGAGAGGGTTGGAAGCTCAGAGCCTGCAATTTAATAACCAGCACATCTTGCAAAATAGTAAATAGCAGTTAGCAAAGAAATCCAAATCTTCCCAATGCTTACAAATCCAGATTCAACCCCCTTGAATCTTTTATAAGCTGAATTTATATAAGTGCTTCCCAGGTCCTGAAATAGGTGAGTACCTTGGTGCATTCATTCATTCATTTACTCCTTCATTTATTCATTCTATAGCAGTCACTGTGTACTTGTCTTCTGCTGTTTCTTATGGCTGTTTGACACAGTATTTCCTTCAGTACAACTAGGGTGACCAGAAGGAGACCAGAGCAAAAGAAATAATGATGAAGGCCATGGAGAAGAGTTTCAAGAAGAAGTGTATGCAAATATTTCCAAATGCTAAAAAGAGCTATATAGAGATGAATGAAATGAAAAAAACCACAATCTCCAAAATTGCATATTTGTTTTAAGGTAGAATAGAAAAGAACGATTTATTATTATCACAGATACAAGATATTTTGGATGCATTACGTGTTAATAGTTTCTCATAGAAGAAGAAAAATAACTTTTTAAACAAATATAGTTTGAATAAGAAATAACAACATTGTTTGTAGAAGGGTTCAGATAAATCTAATGAGGAGTTGGCATAAAACATGCTCTTCATCAGTGAAAGAAAAAAATGTAAACTAACACGTAAATACAGTTGAAAAATGAATGTCTCCAGCTTGCTGCTAATTTAGCTGTTCTGGTTTTCCTACGAGGCACGGCCTTGCTTACATGGCATTTTGCTTCCTTTGCTTTGTTTGATTTATTGCTAACTTTTTATTTATGTTTACAATTACCTTGATTAAAATGTATTTTATTTGCCCCTCCTCCCCCAATCAAGGCAGAGAGTGTGTGTGTGTGTGTGTGTGAGAGAGAGAGAGAGATGGTGCAGATGGAGAGCACGGCAAGGAACAGGGATGATCCTTCCGAGGCAGAGAGAGTGGCCGGGGTAGCCTGGGAGGCACGATTAATTCAGAGCCAGCACAGGGCACCCAGAGACACCTGGCATTGAAGAAGGCCCTGGAGCTGGGTTTTATTTGTGATAAAACAGAAACCTTTGTGGCTTCTCCACAATTGATAGAAAAATAGCTACCTGTGGAGACCTCTGTCTAGCGACATTCCTTGCTAGCTGTCCTTGTTGTAGTACATTTTCCACAGGGCATGGAGTGTCCTTCTAGAGAACACAGAGTTCACTTAGCAGAAACAAAATAGTCGTAGAAATAAACCATCCTCAGATCAGTTCTTCACCCCTGGGGTTATTGGGGCTCTCACACTGCTTATTTTGGTGCTGTTGATAACCTGCTAGAACATAAAGTGGGTAATGGACTTGGTACTGCTTAATATCCTGAAATATTCTCTACCAGTCATATCTGATTTGCACCAAATAGTAAATAGAATAAGGCAATAAAAGTTATGCTGCTTTATTTATCTTAAAGAAGAGTTTATTCATTTGTTTTTTATTATACATAGATCATGTATACATTAATGCATTTATGTGTACAATGTGCTGATTTCACATAGAGTTAGGAGCATTTATATAACACTGGTTAATATATACCTCGTCTCATTTACTTAAGTGTTAAGACATTTATACTCTATAATTAATAGATCTGACATGTACCCTTGCATTGTGCACCATAGGTGTGATCCCACCCTTCACCCTCCCTCAATCTGAACTCCTCCCTCCCCTCCCCCCTTCTCTCCTCTCTCCTTCATCCTGGGCCATAGTTGTGATCTATTCTTCATATGAAAGTGTGAGTGATTGTAAATTGGTTTTATAATAGAACTGAGTACATTGGATATTTTTCTTTCATTCTTGAGATACTTTACTAAGTAGGATATGTTCCACCTCCATCCATGTAAACATGAAAGAGGTGAAGTCTCCATCTTTTTCAAGGCTGCATAGTATTCCATGGTGTACATATACCATAATTTGTTAATTCATTCATGGGTTGATGGGCACTTGGGCTTCTTCCATGACTTGGCTATTATGAATTGAGCTGCAGTGAACAATCCGGTGCATATATCTTTTTTGCCAAGTGACTTTTGGTCTTTTGTATATATACCTAGTAGAGGAATTGCAGGATCAAATGGCAGGTCTACATTTAGAGTGTTCTCTAAACTTCTTTCCAAAAGGAATGTATTGCATTTCCATCAGCAGTGCAGAAGTGTTCCCTTTTCTTCACATCACGCAAAATCTGTACTTTTGGGATTTTGTGATGTGGGCTACTCTTACTGGAGTTAGATGATATCTCACAGTGGTTTTGGTTTGCATTTCTCCGATGATTAAAGATGATGAGCATTTTTTTATGTATCTGCAGACCATGGGCCTGTCTTCCTCAGAGAAGCTTCTGTTCATGTCTCTTGGACTCTATTCCCTTTATAATTCTTGAGACGTATCCCCCCTGGGCTGTTTAACCTTGGCCTCTGGTAAATCTCGAACAGTGCTATAATTTTAACTTCTTATCTCTTTTATTCCCTAGATTTATTTTTTGTCTCCCTCCGGAGTTTGTGGTTTTATTTTTGTCACTGGTTTATGCATGGCCAATGAATTATTTTTTTTTGTTGTCAGCAGTGGTGAGGAATTTTGTTTTTCTCAATCATTTGGTAGTTTCTGTTAGATGAATGATAAAGGCCTATTCTCCCTTTAGTGAGAGATAACTGAGAATCCAATTAGTTGGTCTTTTTGTTTGTTTGTTTCTAAGTCTATCTGTAACTCCGAATCAATTAAGAATTTCATTCCTAACAGCTCCTTAACGTTACAACTGGTGGGTTTCTGTTCTGGGTTTACTTCTGTCCTGTGGCTGCAGGTGCAAAACTGAACCTAAAAGCTCTCAGTGCACTGTGTCTATCTCTTTGTGTCTGTAATTAACAAAGTCAGGACTATTCCCACTACATGAGTATAAAATCTGTTCCTTGCTTGGTCTCCAGCTTCCAGGGTGATAGCCATCCTGTCTCCTGGTATTCATAGCCTTTTGTAGCTTTCTTCCACATTGTACCAAAATTGGTCCGAGTGGCCAACAGTTTGTGGCAGATGTGCTGATTTGTGACCTCTCAGATTAGGCTACAGAGGACAGTGGCTTCTGTGTTGGATGTGGTTTCTTGCTCCCTCTCTTGCTCTGGGAAAAGGCCAGGTGTGAGAACTGCTATAAAGAGATGCATGTGGTGAGACACCAACAATAGTCAGAAAGGAGCCAGGCGCCACGTGAGAGCACCTGGAAGCTCCTGTCCTATTGAGCTTTCAGATTATTATAGCTCTGGACAGCAAATGGTGACTGCAACCTCAAGAGAGAGATTAGCCAGAGCCGCCCAGACATTTCTTCATTCCTGCCCCTCAGAAACTGTGTGGCGAAATAAATACTTGTTGCTTGAGGCCTCTAAATTTAGGATACTTCATTCAGCTATAGTTAGATAACCAATACACCTATCTCTACAGAGCATTAATAGATTAACATCTCTCAAATTTAAAATGGTGTGTTCTAGGTGGCGCCTGTGGTTCAAGGAGTAGGGCACAGGGTTCATATATAGGAGGTGATGGATTCAAACCCAGCCCTGGCAAAAAAACAAACAAGCAAACAAAAAAAAAAACTCTAAAAAAAATTTTTAAAAAGTAAAATGCTCTGTTCTAATAGATTTGTAATTATAAATAGTAACTTATATGAACCTAATATCCCCCAATCCATAATAAATTCAAAAATTCAGCTTCTAGTAATTTATAAGTTTTAGATTTAAACATTTTTCTTACAGAAATTGCTAGCTCAGGAATGTTTTAATACAGGAATGCAACTTATCTTTAGCCAAATTATAACAGCATAATGATTTTGGTTAAATATATGATGCTTACGTTTTTTTCTTGATTTTTGTCAGTAAATATTACATTTAAAAGAATATGTTTTATTACTTAAAAATAATATTTGGGTTTATTTTCTCATAAAAGACTAGTTCATTGGAATTGTCTCCACTCGTTTAGTTATAAAATAAACTATTGTATGTAATATTTAAAATTATGAAAATTATAAATCTGTACTATTGTAATATTTAAAATTATGAAAATTTATAAAAATTATAAAATTATGAAAGTTATAAATGATCAACTACATTGAATAATACTTCTGGCTCTATTTTATATCAATAGTAATTGCATTTTCTATACATTAATTTTAAAATTATTTCTAAGACATTTAGATGTATTAAAATTTTAATATTGAGTTAATATCTATTTATTTGCTACCTACTGAGCTTCCAAGTAATGTTCCTGACTGCAGAAGTGCTGACCACTAAGCATGATGTTTATATTAATATAGATTTGTTCCTTTTCTTACATATGTATCGTCTTTGGAATTTGTTAACAAAATGAGCACATTTTTGTCATTTTAAGAATGTGTAAATTTGTAACCAGCTCTGTCAACAAATTTTAATGGCATATATATACACACATATACACACACACAGACACACATATATATTTTAAATATTTCTCTCCCTTAACTAACTACTTGACCTTTTGAGTTATTTGCCAGAAAAATTTTCTGCAAGACAAAGGAGCTGGGATTCTGAAGACCCCTGGACTTCAGACTTCCTGAACCTGAGATGCGTTATCCCCAACCTGCCTTCAATGCAGACAGGCCCTTGTTAGTTACTCTGCGGCCTGTCCCAAAGCATATGTGCCCTCCTTAAAAGCCCATGACCTCTGTTGGTTGGAAAGACAGATTGGAGGCAGGTTCTCCCATTCTCCTGACAGGTAAGGGATTTGTCTAAAAGATTCCTTCCTTCCTTTGCAGTCCTACTGTCTCAGTGTTTGGATCTTTGTGCAATGAGCAACTGGACTGAGGCTGAAACTCCCGGGCAGTTTTGGCAATGATTATGGGGTTCATCTGGGCTGGGGTTCCTCAGGGTTCCCTGGCTGCAGAGCAAGGAGAGACGAGAGGATCCTAGTAGCTCTCTGGCCATATTTAATGGACAGCAGCTTTGGAAGGTCCCACCAGCACTGTTATTACCGGCCTCCAATGCATTGGTGACGGTCTCCACAGATAGGGTCTCTAGATTTTGACATTTGAGTCTAGATAAGTGAATTCGATTTGTGGGTACCTGACAGTGTGGGATGCTCTTCCTAATTTGGGCACCTCTTAGGGAATTTGCATTTCTTTTGGGTTGGAGTCTTGTGAGAGTGGAAGCTCATCTGTTTTGACTTGGCACTCCAGGGCTTATTAGGTGAAACTGCGGTTTGTTTCTTTGGATCCTCGTGAATTTCTCTTTCTGTTCACTGTTAACCTGTACTGATGAGGGGCATGTAAATGGAGTCTGCTAAGGTCTTCGTCTCTATTTTCTTTTTGCCCACTTTAAATTTGCTGTTGATGGTATTGTAGTTGCAGTCGAATGTTGAAGATGACCTTAGATGGTAGTTTCTCTTGCAGAAGGTTCTAATGTTTGAAAAGTTAAAAAAAAAAAACCTCATCCTAAGATCTGGGAGATTAGAGCCCATCTCTGTCTGAAGAGCTAAGAAATTGAAAGACATCTTCGTGCATGGAGGCAAGCTGGCTGAGATGCGAGACGTCCACTGTTGCACAGGAAAAACGGAATAGAAACACAATGCATATAGATTTATATGGAACTTCAGAAGCTCTGATGGCTGAGATAAAAGCTGCTAACTGTGTGCATTTGTGTATGTTTAGACACATTTTGGGTATGTACACATACACTTTATGTTAGGACTACAAGGTACCAAAATTGGCTTATAAATAAAGTCCCATAAATTAAATGTGAATTTATTAATCTTTTGTAAGCAAACTGTTTTTTAAGTTATGAATAAAATAGCAATAAAAATTATCTTTAAAATGGTCAATATACATTTTCTCCTGAGTTCACTGGTCATTTTTATATTTAAAGATGTCAGGGCTTGATACAAAGGTTATAAAACTAAAATGAGCCAAAACAAAATGAGCTATGCTTTTCTAACTTTTAACAAGTGAGACACATTTAATATTGTTGGTTAAGGAAGCTAAATATTTTGAGTTATTGAAAAAAATACTCTTTGTGTTTAACTTAAGGTTCTTATTGAAGTAAAAATATAGACATGTCTAAACAAAAATAAGTATTGGTACATTAGAATAAATAAAACTCTAAGTACACAATAGCTCCAAATAGAAACCTACAGTCAAAAGTTTATGAAGTTATTTTGGTTTGGTCACTCTGAGTACTGGTTGCAGGCTTGTCTAATACATTGTGTTTCCATATCAGAGATCTTTGCTTAGAAAACTTTTTAAAAAAAGAATCCTTCAACTGTTAATTCTTTTATAGTAGTTTACTTTAAAAGAAATAAAATGATAATTCTTAGAATCCAAAAAGAATCTCAAAACAATCTTGTTCTTTGGATATACTATGTGCAATTGAATTTGTGCTTTAGTAGAAAATGTTTTGAGACCAGTCACATTGTTTTTAAAATAGTTTGATCTTGAGCCTCAATGTAAAAAAAGTGTTAAGACATCGGGCCATTATTTGAGATGCTGTTAGAGATTGATAGAGTTTTATTCAGTATATGGGTCAGAAAATGTCAAGTCAATAAATTTTATTTTGGGATATTGGTATTTTAGAAAGATCAAATTAGTTATCTTTGAGCAGAATGTGTTCTAAAACTTCTACATATTTATAGAACTTAAAGATGTTACACTAATCAAAATATCAAGTCTTACTAAGATACTGACATTTGTTTATCTTTGTAGACTTTTGAAATTTTCAAGTAATAATTAAAGTTGCATTTTGTGATTGTTTCTTAGTCTGTGTTGTAAAATTATTTTCCTTATCTTTTCTCTTGACTTTTTAAATAAAAATATGTTTAAAAATTAAATATATTTAGGGATGAAATGACTTTATTGAGGGCACAATTAATCACATTGGTTGTATAACTAATATTCACAGACTATGGTTAAGTAAGCTGCTAAAATAGATTAGGCAAATGTAAGTGAGATAAGGGTAATAAAATTCCAAGACATTTTCTGTAATCTACTTCTTTGAAACATCTCAGATTTCTATCTCAGAAGCTTAATTTTTGTTGTCTCTTACCCACTTTCAGCTTTTCTTCCCTTGAGAAGGTCTGATGTGCTAACCCCTCCTTCAGCCTCTTCTTCACCTTCTCTAACTTTTTTCCCTTCTGGTACTAAGTCTGCTGTGAAGGTATGATGCTGAAATGTTTACTTTAAATGTCTGAAAGGCAGTGTTTTTTCCTGAGTTTCTTCCTATGTCTGAATTGTTCAAAATGGTTGAAAAACAATCTTCCTATGCTGTTACCAAGAGTTGTGTATTCTTTCCCCCTTTTAAGGTACGTAGGTCACCACGAAGGTATCGAGACAGACTGTGTTATGGTTCATTGTTTCACTTCCAAGAAACAACCAGTCAACAGTGTCTTTTCTGATTTGCTTGTGTGAGTTTCACCTTGCTGGGCTTTTTGGTATTGCTGGGAGGGTTTTGTTTGTTTCTATCTGTGCGGATTTTACATTTCCGAATTTTTGTTTATCTCAAAACTTTAGTAATAACCCATGCACATTGTTCATCATGACCTGAACACAATCTTCTTATGTCTAATAAATTCCAGTACTCTTTTCATAAGGTTTGATTTCCAAATTGTTTACATAGGTTACCCGCAAAAACCAATCATACTAAAGAAGGTTTTCTTTACCTTTTGGTTACTGGCTTAAGAAACAATAATTCTATGCTTTATCAAGATAATTTCTATGTTTTCCTTACTAGGTTATTGATTTACTTGGGTAAACTGAGCTTTAAAAAGTTAAGGGTTTGGTTTTCTTTTCTGTATTGACTTTAAAGTCTTCTGTCACTCTTGGTTGAGTGAATTGTTATTAATTGACAATAACCTGTGATTCTATTTCGATCAACGTTTTGAGCCTTTTAACATCCTTGACAAATGTTGGCACAATCTGGATCCTTTAGCATTTACGTCCCTATAAGCTTCCATTTTCCTGTCATTGTCAGAATTGGGATGGACTTATAACCTTTTATTTAGAATGTTGTTTGCTCATTCTGATCTAAGAATTCTTAAATTCTAGGTCAAATGATTTTAACCAATGTTTTATAAACTGAATGTCTAGAAGTCTGATAGTAGCTAGATGGTTATAGATAAATTAATTTTATTATCTTGCTTTTGATGTTTGGTTATTTTTTTGTTTGTTTCTTCATTTGTTTGCTCTTATGTTGCTTAAAATGTTTTGGACGTTGATAAATGCCTGTCCACCTCTATTCCTATCTGACCTAGACTATTTAACTGGCTATAAGTCTTCTGACTTTAAGTCCCTTGGCTACGGGATCCCATTTAGGTACAGGATAGAACCAGCACTGATTCTCCAACCTGGAGAAAAATTAAAACAAATACAAAATTATAGGTACTTTTTCCCTCTTCTGACTATACACAACCTCCTTGGTCAAAGAGGTTAACCACTTAAACCCCTTCCCTTTAAGGGAAAACCCTTAAAACCCTCTCCCTCATAAGTTTCATGGTCAGAAACTCATCAGAGGAAGAAAGGTCAGAGAGGCCTTGTTATACCTTCATTATTCCAATGAAAAAAATAAATAATAATAAAAAAAACAAGCCCTGGGACCCAGGAATACCACTGTATTCAGTATGCCTAAGTCAATGAGCCAAATAGTGGATGGTATTGTTCCTTTGGTATCTAGTTCTTATAGCCTCCTTACCATTTTATCTGGGGATTTTCCCTGATTTTCAGTAATAGATTTAAAAGGTATTTTCTTTGGCATTTCTCTTGCTTCTAAATCCCAAGTATTATTTGCTTTTGAATGGGAATACTTAAAGTCTAAAGCCAAATGCCAATACTGCTGGACTGTCCTTTCAAGAATTTCAAAAAAGAAAAAGAAAAAAACCTTCTCAATAATCTTTGGAAAAATTCTGGTCAAAGATTTGAAGGAAGCAGTTTGAGACAAGGAAATGACTTTACAGTACATAGACAATACCCTGATAACCAGAGAGACTGAAGCTGAATCAAGGCAGCATGCTGTATTGTATTAAATTTACTGGCTGACAAAGGACAGAAATCATCTCAGAAAAAGCTCAGATCTCACTTCTCACTGTCAAATATTTGGGATTTGAATTGTCTCTTAAAGCCCAAAACTCCTTCTAGATTGGAGAGAGGCTATAAATCAAATAGCAGTCTCTACCACGCACAGGCAGTTGGAAGGATTCTTGTGTATGGTCAGGCATTGCTAGATTTAGATTTCTAACTCCAGGCTAATAGAAAAACTCTTCTGCAAAGACTTAAAAGGAAAAGAAGGGGGCAGAGCCTGTGGCTCAAAGAAGTAGGGCACCGGCCCCATATACTGGAGATGGTGGGTTCAAACCTGGCCAGAGCCAAAAAAACTCCAAAAAAAAAAAAAAAAGGAGGTGGGGAAGAAGACAAAAGAAAAAAAAACTATCTACTTGGACCAAGAAATGCCACAAGTCTTTCTTGATTATTAAAGAAAAATTAATGACTATCCCTAAATTAGAACCCCTGGACTTACATAAGCCTTTTCATGTGTTTAAGGCATTGGACTTAGGTTACTGATATGAACTTTGGGGGCAAGTAGATGTGGTAACAAGAGAATATTCCACTTGTACAAGAAGCTAAAAAGTTTACCCTTGGGCAACAGGTGATTATTCGCACCCCACATTGTGACATTGTGTATTATGCCCTACTGAAACAAAAAGGAGTAGGGTATTCACACCCCACATCATGACACTGTGTATCATGTCCTACTAAAACAAAAACAGGTGGGGGCTTTTGGTTTCCTAGGAGTGGTCAGATGGGTAAATATCAAGCTGCTTTGTTAGGTAATTCTAATGTAACTCTGAAGATGGTGCTCACCTTAAATCTAGCCACCTTCCTATTTTCTGGAGTCTGATTTCCTATCCTATGATTATATTCAGATTGTTACCAAGTGCAATCTAGTCTCTGGGATTTGACTGATCAGCCCCTGTCAGATCTAGAGGAAGAGCTTTTTATAGACAGAAAGAGCCTTACAGAACAAAGACCATGAAAAGTTGGACATGGGGTGGTTACTAGCCAAAAGGTAATTGAGTCACAAGCCCTCCTCCCTGGGATAACTGAAAATATACACACTGTATGGCTGGATGGTCTTTTAGGGGTTTCCATTTGCCTGGTCAGACAACTCTTTAGTTTAGATCTCTTAGTCTCTTACCTCTTCCAATAACCTATCTCACTGCTCAATTAGCCACCTAAAAATGGTTTTCATGAATGACCAGGGAAATTTTAGGGTTGAGATTCCATCTGGACAACTTTTCCTGAGAAGGATTCTGGATGGAGATGTGCACTTTTCTGATGCACTTTACCATCTTGGTGGGGAGAGGGGGTCAACTCAACAATATGTACTGAAACTTTTCAGTTACAAGCCTAACATTTTTCTTCTTCCTTATATCCCAGCTATGTCCCATAGCAGCAGAAAAGCAGCCAGATAGATTGATGTCTTCATTCCCCAGGACTGAGACATGACCTGAAAAGGAGGGAATTGTAACCAGCTCTATGAACAAATTTCAATAACCCCATATGAGTTTTTATAATCCTCTCCCTTATCTCATTACTTAAATTTTTGAGTTATTTCGCACCAATGGTATATTTTCTGCAAAGCAAAGGAACTGAGATTCTGAAGGCCCCTGGGAAGACTTCCCAATGCCAAGATTCACCATTCCTTACAATCTGCTCACAGGGAATGTAGCCCCTAGTTAGTTACACACAACTTGCCCCAAGGGAGATGGTCCCTATTTTAAAAGCCCATCACCTTCATTAGTCAGAAAGATAACTTTGAGGTAGCTTCTCCCATTCTCTGTATAAGACATCTTATTAAAAATTATTTTCTCAGCAATTCTTATTGTCTTAATAACTGGATTTTTATGCAAAGAGAAACTACACCTAGGTCAAACCCCCTTTGCATTTTCAATAACATAGGAATGTGTGTTGCTGAGTTTTTCAAGTCTACTAAAATGCTTGTGTACAAAAGTTTTCAATGTCTTTCCTCTTATTATTCTTTTACTTAGGTTAAAAATGCTAATTATATGGGTATTTTAGACTAATATTGACAGAACATTATACCCATCTTCTCATCAAATGAGTTTGCTATTCAGGGAATCAGAGAATAGCTTTTGTCCTAAGTATCACTTTATTCTAGAAGATAAAAAGTCCTGGTGAAGGATAAAACTTGAAAATTTGTTCCAGGTTTTAAATAGTATGAAGAAAAAGATAAAATGTGACTTACCTTCTAATACCTAAATCAACAGAGCAGCTAGGAAATGTGTTAAAATTTTGACAATATTTTTCTCAGTTTGATGTGCCTATTCTAAGATAATATTTTGTTAAGAATGAGAGAAAAAGTTTCCTGAAAGCTTTACTACCAAATATTGATTCAAAACTAAAATTTTGTTTTCTCTTTGTAAATGTTGAGTTGGTTTTCAGACTCTTAAAAGGTACCTAATTATTATTCCTTATGTTCTGTATAATCTCTATGTAACAAAAATGTTATATCTTTTTTTTTAAATTTTATATCTTGCTAGAATAATTTTCTCTGTTTTCAGGTGGCTTTGAAAAGTCTTAATTATTTTTAACAAAGTATCCTCAACAGTTATACAGCCAATACTTTTTGCAATGACAAAAACCATCTCTGTTTTATAATTGAAATACAGTAAAACCTCCATCGCATAGTTGACCACCTCCTTAAGTTGACTTCATTTTCAGAGACCAGACATCAACCACATACGCAGTAGGCTTAGTTCCTTAGGTTGCTCACTTCCATATGATGACCAGTTTGTTACACTCCCTTGGGTGGTCAAATTACAGAGGTTCTAGTGTATTCTATGAGACTTTGATAAAATAAATAACCAGTAAAATAAGTAATCCTATTTTATTCAAATAACCGAATCTCATTTGGTTATTCTTTTGAGTTCCCAAGATGAAGCTCTAAAATGAGAAAAAGATGCTCATGATGTTTTTTTTATCCTTTATCCATTTGAAACACTCTTTCAAATTTCCCAAAGTATCCTCAGAAATTATACAGATTTCACCTTCTCAAAAAAGGATGCTAGAAAAAGCATGTGCTAGGCACATTCCATAATTTAGCAGAAAAAGCGTGTGCTAGGCATGTTCCATAATTCAGCATAAAAAGCGTGTGCTAGGCATGTTCCATAATTCAGCATAAAAAGTGTGTGCTAGGCATGTTCCACAATTCAGCATAAAAAGCGTGTGCTAGGCATGTTCCATAATTCAGCATTAGTTCAACACCATCGGGATATCAGTATGTGAAGAGTTCAATCAGAGAAGATGGGCAGCTTTCGATGAGATGAGATTATGTAGATAAAAATATTTGACAAAATTCATTATTTTCTGCAGTTTGAGTATTGGAAAATACCAACAGAAGCACTGAGTCTACTTCCATGAGGCTTATATTTAAAAGCAAGGAATGTGGTACAGTGGTGCAGTGAGAAAAGGATACAGGCAAGGAGCGACCTGCAGCCCCACATCCTGCATCCCCTCCCATGACCTTTTCCTTGAGTATTTAATACCTGGCTGAGTCTGGCTCAGATTTTCAAGATCTCTGTGAGGAATCTTGTTTTCAGGAAAGCTCACTGAAAAAGCTCTTCATGACTTTCTTTCTTTCTTTCTTTCTTTTTTTTTTTTTGAGACATAGTTTCACTCTGCCACCCTGAGTGGAGGGTCCTGATGTACAGCAACCTCAGACTCTAGGGTTCAAGCCATTTGCCTTAGCCTCTCAAGTATCTGGGACTACAGGTACTCACCACAATGCCCTGATAATTTTTCTATTTTTAATAGAGACGAGGTCTCACTCTTGCTCAGGCTCGTCTCCAACCCTTCAGCTCAGGCAATCCACCAGCATTGGCCTCCCAAAGTCCTAGAATTACAGGCATGAGCCACTGTGCCCAGCCTGTAGTGACTTTTTAATTAGTCAAGTAAGGCTTGCCAAACCTCTTAGGTGAGTTCTAAATCATCAATAAAATACTTGGGGGTGACCAGGGGGATCTGAAACCTTAAATGGCGTGGTATCAGTTCTACTGCCTTTATCTTGGCTAAGAGTAAAAAACAGTAACAACAATACCTACCCATATCCAAGCAGCCCCAAGGATGAAGATGGAATTTTCATACGCCAACCATAAATTAAATCAACTTCCACATATAATATTATTTATATAAATATTTTGTGACTGCATTCTTTTTATAAAGGGCATGGAGATTCATCAATGCCTTTGCTACTTACAGGTTTTATTCTAAAGGGAAATATTGATCAAACTGCTAAAAAATAGCCATGTCCTATATCTTGACAGGCAATTTTTAATATCTTCCATCCTTAATATTATTGGTAACTTAATAAACAACTACAGTCATTCAGTCTCATTCTCAAATAGGTTTCTACTTCCACACCAGCATGTCTGGTTTTGGGGTTTTGTGATGTGGGCTAATCTTACTGGAGTTAGATGATATCTCAAAGCAGTTTTTGTGAAACAAATTTTACAGTCACTCACACATGCATATGAAAAATGAAACAGAACTATAGCCTAGGATGAAGGAGGGAAGGGGAGAGGAAGGGAGGGTGGTGGGTCAATAGAGGGCGGGTTAGTAGGGGGACCACACCTATGGAGCATATTGCAAGTACAAGTTGGATTTACCAGGTAAATAGAAAACAAATGTCTTAATCCTGTAATTGGGTAAAT
>CAUYTI010057127.1:0-41144 GCA_963575145.1 Galago senegalensis | reverse complement strand
AGCCTCAAGCTGTCCCCCTGGGTAGAGTGCCATGGCATCACGCTCACAGCAACCTCCAACTCCTGGGCTCAAGCGAGTCTCCTGCCTCAGCCTCCCAAGCTGAGACTACAGCGCCCGGCACAACGCCTGGCCATTTTTTGGTGCAGCCATCATTGTTGTTTGACGGGCCCAGGCTGGGGATTCGAACCTGCCACCTTAGGTGTGTATGGCTGGCACCTTAGCCGCTTGAGCCACACGCACCGAGCCACTTCCACAGGTCTTAAAGACTCTGCTCCCGGGGTCCCAGCACGAAATTTTGCAAAGAGGTGGTCAACACATATAAAATATTTTCTAAAATTAAAGTTTTAATATATAAATATGTAATATTAATAAATATTTTGTAAATAAAAACACATTTAGCTACAATTTCCCATTTTCCTATGTATGGCAGCAACTTTAGGGGTGACTTTAGGTGCACCATGTGTAACAAATTTTGCTCAGGAATAATCATGATCACAATCCTCCTGATCCCATTTCAGCCTACTACTAAATAAATGTGCAGCCACATACACAACTCTTAATTCCATACCCCAATGTCAAGTGATTCTCAACAGGGTACACCACTCCACAACACAGATCACCCTAAAGATCTGGAGCACCAGGAGGCATTAGTGAGTCATACATTCTCACCACTGCTACTGAGTGTGGGCAAATGAACATTTCAGCATAAAAATTCCAGTTTCAACACGTATTTCTAAGTTTAATCATTTTCCCTACACCTTCATCACCCCTACAAAATCTCAACTCCTTCCATCTTCATTAGCAGGACTGGACAAAGCTAAACATAAGATGGATGCAGCTAGTGTTTAAGAAGCAAGACAAAATGCCAATTAGAAAGCAGTGGGTCCAGTGACAAATGAATAAAACATCTTCAAGATTTTATTTCATAGGCCAGGTGCAGAGGCTCATGCCTGTAATCCTAGCACTCTGGGAGGATCACCTGAACTCAGAAGTTCAACAGCAGCCTAAGCAGGAGTCAGACGTCATCTCAACTAAAAATAGAAAAATTAGCTGGGCATCGTGGTGAGTACCTGTACTACCAGCTACTAGGGAGGCTGGGGCAAGAGGACTATTTGAGCCCAGGAGTTTGAGGTTGCTGTGAGCTATGATGCCACAGTACTCTACCAAAGTGACAGTGTGAGACTCTGCCTCAAAAAACAAAAATTTAAACTAGCTGGGCATTGTGGCAGGCACTTATAGTCCCAGTTACTCAGGAGGCTGGAACAAAAGGATCTCTTGAGCCCAAGAGTTTGAGGTTGTGAGCTATGACACCACAGCACTCTACCCAGGGCAACTGAGAACTGCCTCAAAAAAATTTTTTTTTATTTGACAGAACTCTAGGTACAGGCTCAGCACCTATAGCTCAACCGGCTAAGGCGCCAGCCATGTACACCTAAGGTGGCGGGTTCGAATCCCCAGCCCCGACCTGCCAAACAACGACGGCTGCAACCAAAAAAAAAAAAAAAAAAAAAAAATGGCCGGGCGTTGTGGTGGGTGCCTGTGGTCCCAGCTACTTGGGAGGCGGAGGCAAGAGACTCGCTTGAGCCCAGGAGTTGGAGGTTGCTATGCGCTGTAATGCCACAGCACTCTACCCAGGGGGACGGCTTGAGGCTCTGTCTCAAAAAAAAAAAAAAAAAAAAAAAGAACTCTAGGTACAGTAAACACAAAGAATAATTTTTTGAAATCAATTAAGAGTAGGAAAATGAAGGAATTAAAGGTAAAGAAACCTGACTCCAGACTGTGCATCATCTTACACCATTAGGTGATAAACTGAAACTTCCCAATCTTCTCCAATAGGACCCTATCATGCCCCTGGCAACCAGGGAAAGTAGAGTTGGCTCCACTGGCTTAAGCCCCAGATAGTCAGGAAAGTGAAAAATACAGAAAGCTAAAAAGGCAGCAAAGAATCTACAAATTCAGGAAAGGAGAAGAATATAGGTCAACTTCAAAAAATATATATTAATGCATTCACTCATTTAAAAACACATGACTGCCTGGTATAGAAGTAGCAGGTGCTGCCCTATATACCAAGATGCAGCTGTGAACAAACTGAACCTCCTGGCCTTCATGAAGCTTAAATTCTAGGGAGGAGAGAGAGAGAGAAGTGATAAAGGACATAACTAAATATATTATAAGGTAACATAGTTATGAAGAAAATTAAAGATAGAAGCAGGGATAGTGGACAGAGTTAAAACTTGTCAGGGAGAGATAGCATTTGAGAAACTGAGGGAGGTAATTTAGCAAATTCTGCAATCATGAGAGCACAACTAGGCAGATAAGACAAGTACATAGGCCTGAGGCTTGTTTACAGAAAACTGACTGGAGTAAAATGGAGCCTATGGAGGACAGATGATAAGTTCAGAGGTAAAAAATATACAGTTGATACCTTGACACCATAGGGGTTAGGAGAACCAGCCCCTGTGCAGCTGAAAATCTGCATATAACTTCTGACTCCCCCTACTAGTGACCAGAAGCCTTACCAAAAATGTAAGCAATTAACACATATTTTGTATATATTATACATACTATATACACTGTATTCTTACAATAAACTACAGAAAAGAAGATATTACTAAGAAAATCACAAGGGGGCTTGGCGCCTATAGCTCAACCGGCTAAGGCGCCAGCCACGTACACCTAAGGTGGCGGGTTCGTATCCCCAGCCCAGGCCCGCCAAACAACAATGACGGCTGCAACCAAAAAATAGCTGGGCGTTGCGGCGGGCGCCTGTGGTCCCAGCTACTTGGGAGGTAGAGGCAAGAGACTCGCATGAGCCCAGGAGTTGGAGGTTGCTGTGAGCGTGATGCCACGGCACTCTACCCAGGGGGACAGCTTGAGGCTCTGTCTCAAAAAAAAAAAGAAAATCACAAGGGACAATATATATTATGCAATAAGCATGACTGACTAGATCATGGTTACAGACTTCAACCTCACTATCTTATGCTGAGGAGGAAGAGGAAGAGGAAGAGTTGGTTCTTTGGTTTTAGAGGTGGCAGAACAGTGGTATGCAGCTGGACCCACACATTTCAAACATGCAGGGTTGAAGTGTGAACTATATATGGGAGAGGGAAGAGTACAGGACACTAACTACATAAAAAGAATTTTTGAGGGTGAAGGTGCTAAGAAAATTTCACCCCAAAATATGATTCCTTAGTATAAAGATTATTCTGAATTAAAGGCTATTCATAATCAGAGAACTTTGAAGGAAGATTTTCCTCTATCTACCTAAAATCTTAAAGGGCTGCTAGACTCCTCATCACATACCTGTCTCTCAGGTTAATTCACAAATCAATCTGTTTCCCCTCCATCTACCCATTCCCCCAGCAGCCACTTACTACACCTACACTTTCCAGTTTTTCTCCCTTCCTCCCTTCTAAAAGCCATCTTTAAAAGCCACTGACTATCACTGGGATTTTAGGGAATCATTCTTGTGGTTCCCCTCATGCACATGGCATTTGGAAATAAATCTTTCTCTTATTAATCTACCATAACTGTGAGTTGATCTTTTCAGCAACCAACCTAAAGGTAAAAGGCAAGTTTCCCTGTGACTCCTTCAAACCTGAGGCTGGTGGTGGAGAGATGGAATCTGAGGAGTCCAGGCTTAAAAGCCTAGATTCAACAATGAGCCTAGAATCCTCTGTGTTTGGGGACCAGGAAGGAAACCCCCCTAATTAAAGGAATAGCAGGAATAGTCAGGGAAAATGCTTAATGTGTAGAGGCATTGAATTGTGAACAGGGTTGGAAGTTTTACTCAAAAAAGAGTATCTCCATGCATTGAAAATGCCTTGGAGGCAACTGATTTACTAATTGAGTCAGCAATTAGAGCCTAGGCTGAAAAGGTAATAGAGGAAAGTGGGAAAGGAGATGGCTGAGAGGCACTGGGAAGGGGAACAAACTAGCCTGCCTTGGGGCTCAACATTCCTGGGAAAGAGAGAGGAGCCCAGCTCTTCCTCTGGGGATGGAGCCTCAGGAGAGGGTGTGGGCTTAGGGAGAGGAAGATCAGACATTCGGGCAGCCCTTCCACTGATGCTCTTGACGTATCACTCAACGTATCCCCTTTATTGCTGCAACACAAACTGTTCCTCTATAATAAGAAAATGTACACTTCACTCTTTGTTTAAAAATGAAGGATTTATTGATTTGCATACATTCTAATTCTAAGCTAGTCAATTTAGCTGATTAAAATTTAGATAAGATATATCATTATTATGCATGCATTTTTCAGTTTCAAAATTGGGTGATAGTACCTACTGGTGACAGCTGACCATTTGCTGTGTCAATGCTGAGGCTGTGGCCACAGTGTACATCCTGCACCCTCCCTCACTCCTTGGAGGCTGGCCAGCCCTGACGGGCATGCTTTAAGACGGTTTTTACTGGAAAGACGACTTCCATGAGAAAGGATAAATTCCTCTTTCCCTGGTCATTTAGGAGTTACCTGTGGAGTACTAAGTTCACTGTCTCTGTATTTCCAATACATTGTAGTAATTTTGTAGCACACTTGTAGAACTGTCCTATGGACTTGGCTTTGGTTAGACCCCATTCATTCCTCAGAAGATACACTACTTAAATCACAGCCAAGTGTGGCTTTAAAAAGACAAAGGATTGGGTCAGATGCTGTCAAAACAATTACTGCAAATGTTTGTCCTCAGCTTTCAGAAGCATGGTCCTTCAATTCCCAACTCTTTGGAAATTAGCTGGAATTCTGACCAGAACATTCTCCCTGTCCCCTATCCTCCCATCCCCAGTTCTCACCTGGACAAAGTTATTATTCCTGGACAAAGTTTCTATTTTGGCTTTTGACCTCAAATAGCATCCACTCTCAGGTTATCTGAGTTACTTCAGTTCCATGAAATGAACCAAGTGGCTTGCCATATTTTTGTTCGGGGGCAACTGTATAACATTAAAACTTTTGTATTCTTTTTCAAAACAGCCTGATGTGGTAGGGGAATAAGATAGGTTTTTGTAGTCAGGCAGACGCTGAATTGAAATTAAGCTATTAAGGCAAGTGACTGGGCTTCTGAGTTATAACCTTCTCAAGTGGAAAGAGAGGGGATGTTTATAAAAGAATGCTTTTCTTTCACTCTTCTTTCATGCCCCTCATGCTAATGAATATCCTCTATTTGCCAAGCTCTGTGCTAAGCGTGGGGGCAGGGAAAGGGGGGTGGTGCGTAAAAGGTAAAAAAAAAACCCACCATCCTGTCCTTGGTGAATGTATGATTTAGTAGAGGAAGAGAGGCATGTCATAAATTCAGTCTAGTGGCATTGATGCCACAGGTGGGGCTCTGTGGCAGGGTGGTTAAGCAGCATAGAGTCACATTGCCTGCTTCAAATCCTGGATCCACCAATGATTAGCTAGGTAATCTGGTATGACTTTACTTAACCACTGTCTGCCTTAGTTTCCTCATCTGTGAAATGGGGATAATAAAGTTGTTATGAGGATTGTATTAATTAATACACACAAATTTCTCAGTGCCAGGCGCATAAGAGTAATTCATATGTGTTAATAGTCATCCTTTAACACATAATTCATATGTGTTAATAGAACCATCCCCCATGGGGCACTGGTTCTAGGACCCCCAAGGATACCAAAATCCAAAATGCTCAAGTCTCTTTTATAAAATAGCTATTGGCATATGACCTGTGCACATCCTCACACATACTTTATTCATTTATTTTTTTGAGAAAGAGTCTCACTCTGCTCTCTTGGTAGAGTGCCATGGCATCATAGCTTACAGCAACCTCAGTCTCTTGGGCTCAAGAAGTCTTCTTGCCTCAGCCTCCAGAGTAGCTGGGACTACAGGTGTCCACCACAACGCTTAGCTATTTTTAGAGACAGGGTCTTGCTCTTGTTCAGGCTGGTCTCAAACTCCTAAGCTCAGGCAATCCACGTGCCTTGGCCTCCCAGCTACACATAAAATAGCTGAGGATTACAGGCATAAGCCTGTGCGTGGCCCCTCCATATATTTTAAATCATCTCTAGATGATTTATAATACCTAATACAATGTAAATGCTATATAAATAGTTGTTCAATGTATTGTCCATTTGTGTTATTTTTATTGTTGTATTGTTATTTCTTATTGTTTGTCTTTCCCCAGAATGTTTTCTATCCATGTCTGGCTGAAGCCATGGATGTGGGGCCCATGATCCTGAGAGCTGACTATATTATGATGGATAAATGTAGGGCAGTCTGGGAGCACAATGGAAGGAGGGGCTCATTAACCTGGTAACAGATTTAGGTTTGCAGAAAGTTTGGTAGTCGTCAGTGGACATGCATGCAGTGTGGGCATTTGGATGAAGGAGGCTGCATGAGCAAGGAAACAGTCTGGGAGAGCCCTGCAACCTGCACAGGCTGCAAGGGAGGGCGTGAGGCAGGAGGAAGAAGCCTGATGGAAAAGGACATTCTGTGCCACCATGAGGGTTTAGCCCATAACCTATGAGACTGGTTAGAAACCATGCTCCCCTCTCTCAAGACCCACACGCTGCCTTCTCTGCTTGTTCCACATGCTGGTGACTGACCAATACATACTGTGTCACAGGTTTCCGGACCTGCATCCAGTGGGGAGCAGTGGCCTGGGTTCTGGAGGAGGAGGAGTATCTCTTCTCCTCTGTCCTTTCTTGACACTGGCTGTAGGTTGGAGGCCTCTTTCCACTAGTTACAGGTCTGGGTGGGCAGCTCACTATCTTGGGAGAAGGAACTACACCTTCTACTTCTCCTTTCAGGCTCCCTGCTGCTACCCTGGGTACTGCTGAGACCCTCATTTGTGTCAGACACCTGGCCACACCTTTGTAAATATCACCTTTATTAAACTCTCTCTTTTTTTTTTTTTGCAGTTTTGGGCTGGGTTTGAACCCACACCTTTGGCATATGGGGCTGGCACCCTATTCCTATTAAACTCTTTTCAAATTGTCCATTTAATATGCCATGTGTATCCTGCTCTGAGCCTGACTTACAAAAAAATCCTTTTTTTCTTTTTTTAATTTAATTTTTTATTAAACCATACATTTATGGGATACAGTGTGATGATATGATATACAATGTGGAATGCTTAAATCAAACTGATTAACATAATCATCTCAATTACTTTTTTGTGGTAAGACATTTGTAATGCAGGAGTACATATCAAAATAACTAAGAGTAAATTACAGAAAAAAGAACTCTTGAGGAGCTTTTAATAGAGAATGATTTGTATTATAGAGGTTTGCATTATAAAGAAGTCTTTCTGGTTCTTGGGGAGAGGATGGTTTAGATTGGCAAGAATAAAGGCAGAGCTTTTAACAATGCTCCCCAAGCCAGGAACCCTTGTTAAATGAATAGATTCTAGGATCCCAAAGACTCTGACTCACTAGGCCTAGAAATAAGATCCCCAAATCTATACCTTTACTAGGACTCCTTGTGACTATAACAGACCCTCACAGTTATCTGGAAGCACTGACCAGCATGTTGGACAGAACCCAGTAGAGATCCAGAAGAAGGGGGAGAACATCTGATGGAACAAGGGCTGGTCCAAGGGGATGGAGGGATGGGAAAGGAAATCAGAATCAGAGGTAGAGGGATTTGCTTTAAACAGTACAAAGGTCACCTTTTCCTCTGAGAGTCGACAAGAAAGCAAAGTGAATATAAAAAGGAAGTTGAAGAAATTCTCACCTCAGAACTTCCATTGCTCAAGGACAAAGGAGGCAAAATCATATATGGAGGAGACTGAACAGGAAAGCAGAGGAGTGAGTGGCTAGCCTGACACAAGTTTGGAATAGCCACATGGACATGAGGTAGAGAGCGATGACAGGGGAAATTTTAGGACTGCTTGATGGAACTGGGACAACCGGCCATGTGTCATCCAACAGCCTTGTTTTGTCATTTCTCTCCGGCAGTACTTGGCAGTCTGCGTCTAGAAATGGAGAAGGCAGTAGTGGGATTGATCCCAGTTGGGAGGGTTACAGAGCAGGTGTAACAGAAAGACAAGGGGCCCAGGATGTTGAAATCCCACACAAGTGTGGGAGTAGCAGCGCTAAAACCTGAGAGGAGCAGCCAAGGGATGCTGTCCTTGGTCCTGAACTAACGCTGCAGATGAGGGCACGGTCGTTTCGCTGTGAAGTTGGGGGTAGGCTGGCATGTACTCCCTTGCCTCTTCATTAATACCTCTGCCAGACTAGACTTTAGACTTCAATGGTTCCTCACAGCCTCATAACATTGGGAATGTTGTGAATACAGGGCCTGCAGTCCGGGCGTCTTCATTTGTTGAAGGATACAATTCCAACACGACAAATATTTAAGAATTAATTTGATAAACATTGAGAGCTTCCTATATGCTAAATATTCTGGTAGGTGCAAGGGATAAAGCAATAAGAAAGAAAGTTTATTCCCAAATCAAATCTTGATTTGATTTTCTTAGAGAACAACAGAGGAGCCCATACACACTTTCCCTCCCCTTTCCAATTCCTTTTGACCCTTTAGCTACTGTGGAGTGCTCTCTGCCAACCTCCCCAGGTTTGCTGTCTCTCAAGGGGGGAGTACAAGATCTCTTCGTAGGTCTTGTGATTCTTGTACTCTTCTTTTCCCCTGGGAGTCTATTATTCAGATGATCTTAGCTTCTCAGCTAGCCAAAAGACAAATACTGCCTTTTTTTTTTTTTAAGACAGAATCTTGCTCTGTCACCCAGCTAGAGTGCAGTGGCATCATCATAGTTCACTGAAACCTCAAACTCCTAGACTCAAGCAATACTCCTGCCTCAGCCTCCCAAGTAGCTGGGACCAGGTGCATACGACCAGACCCAGCTCATTTTTCTTATGTTTATTTTTTTTTTTTTTGAGGCAGAGTCTCACTATGTTGTCACTATGACTCATATGAGTCTCACTCTATGTTGAGAGTCGTTTCAAATTGTCCATTTGGTAGAGGTCAGGTTGAGGTTGGTAGAGTGCTGTGACGTCATAGCTCACATAACTTCAAACTCTTAGGCTTAAGAGATTCTCTTGCCTCAGCCTCCCAAGTAGCTGGGACTACAGGTGCCCGCCACAATGTCCGACTATTTTTTTTTTGTTATTGTTGCTTTAGCTGGCTTGGGCTGAGTTCAAACCTGCCAGCCTTGGTATATAGAGTGGCTGGCACTCTACCCACTGAGCTACGGGTGTTGCAAATTTTTTTCTGCTAAATTTTTTTATGTTTAGTAGAGACAGGGTCTTGCTCTTGCTCAGGCACCAGGTCTTGAACCCCTGACCTCAAGCAATCTTCCTGCCTTGGCATCTCAGAATGAGAGGATTACAGGTGTGAGTCACCAAACCTGGCCAGAATACAACCTTTTTAAAAAGAACAAATGGGACACAGGAAAAGCAAACATAAACTTTATCAGGTTAAAGGAGGAGGAAAGGCTGTGAACACAAGAATTTGTGGTGCCGTAACGGTATCTAGAAACAGAGAGGGAGGACACCTCACTGACTCTATCAGCTGACCATGGAAACTTCATCTGAAGCTGAAACACATCTGCGGAGTTGTTTCAAGGTCCTTGTCCCTTTCTAACAGCCAAAGGTCCTACTCTTCCCTGATGGTGCAGGCTGAGCTTATCTTTTCTGGCAGAGTGACAGTTTCCAACTACTTTTGAAAACCATGGATTAAAAGTCTTCTATTTTGCAGGGCCTGAACAAATGCAGGAGACAAATAATTAAGGACAATTGCTATCTTATGAGATATCATAATTTTATGGGGCAGGAAAATCCAATGCAATAACTTTTATGCCTGCAAAAGCAGAAGTACAGAGAGAATGAAGCATGTAGAGGTGGATGGTTTTCAGTATGTTGAACTAGAATTGATGAGGGCAATCCAAGGTTCCTATCTTAGGCAGGAAGAAATAAAGACAGCAATAGCATAAGGTTTTATTTATAGGGCATTAAGGACAACAGAAGGCTGGAGTTGAATCTGGGCCTAGGTCTGGAAAACAGGGTTTAAATTTTCTCAGATAGCAAATGTCAGAAAGGAGCAGCAGCTCCAGAGCCAGGAGGTCACAGGGAGAGCAAGAAATACAAGGCAACCAGATTCCAGTAATGAGGGTAGATAAAAATCCAGAATCCAGGGGCGGTGCCTGTGGCTCAAGGAGTAGGGCGCTGGACCCATATACTGGAGGTGGCAGGTTTAAACCTGGCCCCAGCCAAAAACTGCAAAAAAAAAAAAAAAATCCAGAATCCAGGACAGATAAGGGCAGGGATTGAATGAGAAGCTGGGATGGGGAATAAAAACATACAGAGACAAGCCAGCAGAAGACCTCAGACTTGATAGTCTCCCTCAGGAATGCTGGCTGAAGAAGCAGAGGCCAGGACTAAATATGGATATCAAATATTCTTAAGAATAGAACAAAGAATGAGAAAGTCTTTGGATCAAATCCTTAGAAGAAGATCACAGAATATAATACCAAAAATAAGAAAAGAAAACGGAACTCTTCACTCCCAAGTATTGCTCAGGGTTCTACCAAGAAAGGGCAAGAAGCAGCAGAAAAAGGGCTGGGGCTTCTCTGTTTCTTACTGCCAGGGTCTCTAAATGCTCCTTGACCTTCAACATACATAGTCATGCAATGAGCAAGTCATGCAACCCAATTTTGTACTGAGTGCTTTTATTGGATTCACTTATTTAATCTTTACCAAATCCATGTGGTAAAGATTATTATCCTCATTTTCAGATGGAAGCACAGAGAGGTCAAGTAAATTGCCCAAGATCACCAGCAATAAGGTGACAAGATGAGATCTGAACCACAGCTCTAGTTGACTAGAAAGCTCATGGTTTTTTTTTCCTCTTTTTTTTCTTGAGCTAGTGTCTGTCTGTTGCTTGGGTTAGAGTACAATGGCACAGTCACTGTTCACTGCAGCCTCCACTCCTGGGTTTAAGTGATCCTTCTGCCTTAGCCTCCAAAGTAGCTGGGACTACAGGTGCACATCACCATGCCCAACTAATTTTTTTTTTTGGTAGAGACAGGGTCTCTCTATTGTCCAGGCTGGTCTCAAAATCTTGACCTCAAGCTATCCTCCTGCTTTGGCCTCCCAAGGTGTTGGAATTACAGGCATGAGCAGCCATGCTTGAGCACCCATGCTCTTAATCATCCAACAGGCCTGCCTCACCATGACTTATTTTCTTCTAGTCTCATCAGTATGATGACTCTGAGTTGGATACAAGGGACAGAGTTTTCATGGGGCGTTGGATACAAGGGACAGAGTTTTCATGGGGCTAGAGATGTATAATGTGCAGAGACATGCAGGACAAGAAAGCACTTGCAGAATTGATAGCTATGATGTCAAGAAATAGCAAGGCTGACAAATGAGTGTGGAAGCCCCCAGGCCTGGCCCTTGCCCACATCTCAGCCCTCTTGCCTGCTGTCCCCCACTCGTGCTCCGGAACCTCTGCTTCTGGTCTTCTTTCATTCCCTTCAACGTGTGCCGTGTTCCTTCCCTCCCCAGGACCTTTGTACGTGCTATTCATGCTACCTGGAAAACCCTTTCCCCTCCTCCCACCAATCTTGACTTACCTAATTGCTTCTTCCCCTACTAGTACAGATTTGAACCTCACTCCCTAACAAAAGCCCTTACTGACTACCCTCATCTACAGGCGAGGCCTCAGAAAACCCTGCCCTTTTTTCCCCAAACACATATCACAACTATAATTAATTTCTGCAATATATCTTCCTCCCACTAAATGACACTTTCCAAGAGGGGAGGGAGCACATCTTCCTGTTTACTGTACTTCCAGTGGCAAGTCACCCCAAGCACCTCGATAACTCTATTCAGTGAATCAATAAATAAGCCTAATAAAGTGAGGTCAGAGCAGGCAGAAAGTGCTCATCCATTCTGTTTCCTTGGCATGTGTTAGAATGCCTGTTCTGATCCAGGCTCTATTCCAGGTATTCAGTCTAGGATGGTGGAAATGAGGTGTGGCAATACCATAGCAGGGACCTCAGACAGGTGATATGAACGTCTTGGGAGTCAAGAAGGTGGCAGTTCAGTTGTCCACTCCCAGCACAGAGCAAAGAGAAAGTCAATCCCCTCCTGTCCCAGGGCAGGAGGTGGGGCCTCCTCAGGTGAAGACAGCCAAGTACAGGATGTCTGCCCTTAGGAGGGAACTGCTATAAGGGAAGGAGGAAGGGAGGTCAGTGGACAGGCACAGGTGTGCAGGGTTTGCTCGCAGCCAAGCAGGTGTTCTGAACAGGAAGAAGAGGAAGAAGAAAGGAGCGCCTGGGAGAGGAGCCAGGACGGAAAGGGTGGGATGGGTTGGGGATTGGCCCAAAGGCAGCAGCAGGGGAGTCTTGGGCATGGTGACTGGGGGGGGGGGGACAAGAAAGCGATGGAAGGACATGCCAGTGGGTGAGATGTGAGAAGAAAGGAAGAGAAAACGTCAGGGAAGATGGATACTGAGGAGAACGGCTAACAGAATCACGTTTTTATGAAGTTCAGGAATAGACTGAAGAGTCCCATGATGATTCACGTACTTTCCTGGAACCTGATGCATTGCCAAGGGGGACTACCCTTTGGAGATCACCTGCTTAAGCTAAGTTTCCATCTGCAATAGAGGAGCTTCATTTGTATCACCAACCTGTTAGGAAGTTTCTACACAACTGGTTTCTCAAGTTTGTCTTAGTGAGACACAAGTTTTTGTGGAAAGTTTGCTCAAACCAGGAAAAACAGACAAAACAAAACAAGTTTTTCTTGAAACTTGATGTGCCCAGCACCCAACGCCTTGCACCCCAGTTTCCTCCCCACTCAATCCTTAGGAGGCAAGTTCTTTGTCATTTTGACTAAGAAACACTGAAAGGTTTCATCAAAGTTAAAAACTGACAGGAAAAAAAAAAAAAACTAAGTCCAGTAATTGTGCCTGGGCTCATGCTAACATTAATGTATCCCAGCTGCAAAAACTATTTCCTACTTTGCAATCAGAGAGTCCAGAAGTTCAGTATGAATGTACTAATCCTTATAATTTTCTTGTAAGGCAAGCCGCAAGAGTACTCATTTCTTCAAGGCACAGGGAAGTAAAGTCTTGCCAAGCTCACAAAACTAAGAAATAGATATTTAGAGCAAGCTAATCTTATTTCCTACATTCTCTCTTATTTTTATGTCTTTATTCTCTTCTATACAATTAAATTTTCTAACCAGTTCTATCAGTTGTAGACCTCACATAGTCCCATTTCCAATAATAATAGCAATCCTCACTTATTGAAACAAGCACTGTGCTAAACCCTCACTGGTATCACCTCTCTGAAATCCTACAAACCTATAAGGGAAGAGGTAGCACGTGATTATCTCCACTCACAGCTGAGTGCTGTAGCTTAGACAAGGAAAGTAACTTGACCAAGACCAGCCCACACAGCACCTCCCTGCAGAGCCACGCTGCCTTCCACACCACCTGTGCTCTGACCCATGCACACATGCCATTAAAATCATGGAAATCAAAGAGGCGCCCATGCGGATATTGGTTTTTGCTGCCTTTTAAACAAAGCAAACAAAAAGCATGGATAACACTCCCACTATCCGTTGGCCTCATTTAACAGTGCACCAGATATAACCATGCTAGGCACCTTCTTCAAACACACCATCAAGGAGCAGGAAGTGAATATGAAGTGCTTGAACTGAATCAAGGACCACTGACTACATCTACTGAAAGATAAACACAGCGTGTCCCATGGCCACCACATATGCATGCACAAGGAAAATGGGAATTGTAGCTAAATGCACCTTTATTTACAAAATATCCATTACAAAATTCTACAAAATATTTACAACATATTTCTCTACATGTTGACAAATAAATGTAAAAACTAAGGACATTTCCACAGAAATGTTTATAGCAGCACAATTCACAATCTCAAAGATGTGGAAACAACCTAAGTGCCATCCAACACAAAACTGGATTAATAAACTGTAGTGTATGTATACCATGGAATACTATTTAGCCATAAAAGGTGGAGACTTTGTATTTTTCGTAACAATGTGGACAGATTTGGAGAATATTCTCCTAGGCAAAAAGTATCACAAGAATGGAAAAAAAGCATCACATGTGCTCAGTATCAGTTTGAAACTAGTAGATTAAAAACTACATCCTCACATGAGAAAAACTAAATTAATTCAACAAGGGGGAGTGGGGGAAAAGGATTGGTCCATTCAGAATATATTGCCTGGGTATATAGCACACTTCCTAGGTGAAGGACACAACCACAATACAGACTTTAAATGTACGAAAGCAATTTATGTAACCTAATCATATGTACCTTGTATTCACCTGAAATTAAATATATATAAGTATATAAAAATATAAATATAACATGAGTTTGTTAATTTTCCTATGTATGATGGATGACCTTTGGGACACTCTGTAGAATGCAACTAGAAAAGCAGTATGAATGTCAGTATTTTGAAGCACTGCAAAAATTCACCCTCAAAGAAGGTAGTTGTGTTAAAGGGAGCACACAGGCACTGCCCAGTGCAATCATAAGTGAGTAAATAAGATCAGCACATAACACTCGTTTCTGATCATTTTCTCAGCTACTTCCCAGTGTGCTCACCCAGCTGGCTGTATTTGGCTGCCCTGCTGCCCTCCAGTTCTTAACGTCTCTAGTGAAAACTGTCATTTTACCTCTAAAGTATTATTTCTGCATACATCCCCTGTCCCTCCAGTTATACCACTCTCCTCCTCTGCAGTCTCCACTCCGGAGGTGTCATTGGCTCCTCCTCCTCCCCCAACACTCAGCCTCACAAGGTCACCATGTTCTAATATCCCTTCTTCTACATTTCTCTAGACATCAACCTGGCACAGCCCCATGTTGCTGTCAATGCCTCAGTCCCAGCCTTGGGAGCAATTTTCTCTTCAGATCCATCCTGTGCACCACAGCCCAAGCAACCGGTCTCAAATCACACCTTTCATAACATCATTCCTCTCCCCGTGAACTAACAAGGTTGCCTGTCACCCACATCATTCAAGGCTCACTTGTTCTCTTTACACGTGTAATCTCCTTTTCCATCATGACGGTATCTGTACCCACTTCTCTCCCCTTGTTTTGCATCTTGTCACTAATTTTGTGGGTCTGACACAGACCAACACAAGCTATATGCCCACAGGTGCACGTGGTCATGTTACATGACAACTGAATTTGACAATTTTAAGAAGTAGTGTAACACATAGTAATAGCAAAGAAAGGATTAACACTCCATTAAAAAAATGTCTGTTTGTCAGTTAATTGGAGGGATTCCCTCTGAAGGGCTGTGTTACACCAATTCAGTTTATGGTAGGTTGTAAAAACACAGCCATACAGATGGGGAACTGTAAAATATTATATTTGCAAGGGTCTTAAACTTAATCTACTTCACTGGTTGTCAAATGTCATGCCTACAGAACTTAGGAATTTAACCACTAAAGGTGAATGACAGGGTGTCTTTTCCTAATTCACAGAAAAAGTATTTTAATGAATAGAAAGCATGAGAATTTTCTCAAATTGGAGACGAATTCTGCCAATAACCAGGGCTTGGAAGGCGACCCTGAGCCCCGAACGAGAACTGCAACCCAGGCTGATGCCTTGATTTTATCTCTGAGCAGAGAATACAGTCGCACCATGCCAGACTTCTCTTTTACAGACAGCAGGATAATATGTTCATACTGTTTAAAGCCACTGCATTTGTGGCAATTCATTATGCAGCATTAAAAACTAACACAGGTTTTGTTTAGTTCTCACTAGAAAAACCAGAAAAGGACACGACGAAGGCCATGCACACCGTTTGGTGGAAGCAAAGGTTGCTAATCCTTAGAGAAAAATGTGGCATTAAATATCAAGAATCTTAAAAATATGTGTATACCCTTGGATCAAATTTACTCTCAAAAAGAGAGAGATACATACAAATGTCATTGTATCATTATTTACAATAATAATTTAAAATGTCCAACATCAGGGAAATGATTAATCTGCCCACATAACCATATGATAGAGTATAGGTCAAATATTAAAATGTGTCCAAAAAAAATTCAATAACATATAAAAATGATTGTGATATGGTCACATATCTCAACTCTTAGGACCCTCGCCGCCACCACCTGGTTGCCACACTTGGCTCATGGCAGTTCGAACGGAGTGGGGTCCTAGTGCGGAGAGGGCACCAAGTTGGGTCGAGCAGGGACTGCAGTGTTCTGGCACTTGTGAGTTATTCGCTCAGCAGGTTTTGAAAAGCCCTCAGTAATCCAACAGCAAGCTATCATGCAGATAATTAAAGAGAGAGATGAGGAACTGGTCATAGGATCAGAGAGGGAGCTGTCTTGACGCAGCACCTCTCACCTACACCAAGGAGGACTGGCAGCCCTGAGTGTCACAGTCATGCTGGCTGGACCCATGCCTTCCCTGCCGCTGGTGGCCGCCAAGCCCAAACAGCCATGGAAGAAGAAGCATCTTTACAAAAGGATTCTACACCTTCCAAGCTAGTGGTGGGGATTATTTACCCTCCTCTAGCAGTCAGAAATATTGTGGAGATGACTGTGAGCATTGTGGCCAGAAATGGGCCTGAGTTTAAAGAGAGGATATGACAAAACTAGAACGCCCGAAGTTCAACTTCCTGAACCCCAATGACCCTTATTACGCCAACTACCGCCACAAGGTCAGTGAGTTCAAGGAGGGAAAGGCTCAGGAGCCCTCGGCTGCCATCCCCAAGGTCATGCAGCAGCAGCAGCCACAGGTCACCCAACAGCAACTGCCCCAGAAGGTCCAAGCCCAGGTGATCCAAGAGACTACTGAACCCAAGGAACCCCCTCCCATGTTTAAGTTCATCGCTGATCCCCCTCCCATCTCTGCCTTCGACCTGCACGTGGTGAAGCTGATGGCTCAATTTGTGACCAGAAACGGGCACCAGTTTCTGACAAAACTGTTGCAGAAAGGACAGTGCAACTACCAGTTGGACTTTCTCCCCCACAGCACAGTCTTTTTGAGTATTTCACAAAGCTAGTGGGACAGTATACCAAGATCTTGATTCCACCTAAGGAATTATTTGCAAAGCTGAAAAAAGAGGCTGAAAACCCCCAAGTAGTTTTGCAAAAGATGTGCTACCGAGTGGAATGGGCTAAGTTCCAGGAGCGTGAGAGGAAAAAGGAAGAGGAGGAGAAAGAAAAGGAGTGGGTAGCCTGTTCTCAGGTTGACTGGCATGGCTTTGCAGTTGTGGAAACAGAGGACTTCCAACCCAGTAAGCAAGGGAACTTCCCTCCCCCAACCACACTGGAGGAGCCAGGTGCCTGAATCCTTATCCAGGAGCACTATGAGACGTTTGGGGAGAGTGAGGAGGTAGAGATGGAAGTTGAGTCTGATGAGGAGGATGGCAAACAGGAGAAAGCAGAGGAGCCTCCTTCCCAGCTGGACCTGGACACCCAAGTGCAAGACATGGATGAGGGTTCAGATGATGAAAGGCAGAAGGTGCCCCCCACCACCAGAGACAACCATGCCTCTGCCTGTGACCCCAACTCCAGACCAAGTCATTGTCCACAAGGACTATGATCCCAAAGCTCCCAAATCCCTGCCTCCAGCCGCTGGTCCAGATAAATATCTTATGTCCCCCATCACTGGAGAGAAGATCCCTGCCAGCAAAATGCAGGAACACGTGCGCATTGGGCTTCTCAACCCCCGGTGGCTGGAGCCATTCCATTCGTGAGAAGCAGAGTGATGATGAAGTGTATGTACCAGGTCTAGATATTAAGATCAGCTTGAAGCAGTTGGCTGAGTGGCGTACTGACATCTTTGGTGTAGAGGAAACTGCCATTGGGAAGAAGATCAGTGAGGAGGAGATCCAAAAGCCAGAGGAAAAGGTGACCTGGGATGGCCACTCAGGCAGCATGGCCCAGACTCAGCAGACTGCCCAGGCAAACATCACTCTCCAGGAGCAGACTGAGGCCATCCATAAGGCCAAGGGCCTGGTGCTAGAAGATGACACTAAAGAGAAGATTGGTCCCAGCAAGCCCAGTGAAATCCCCCAGTAGCCACTGCCTCCATCTTTAGCCACCAACATCGCAGCTCAGCCCCACCCATCTCAGTGGCCCGACCTCCCACAATGCTGCCTCCTAACCATACTACAGTTGTGTCTGCAGTACCCGTCATGCCCCACCCTCCAATGGCATCTCTGGTCCAGCTGCTTCCTGGCTCAGTGATTGCCCCCATGACGCCCATCATCCACATACCCAGAATCAACATGGTGCCCATGCCTCCCTCTGCCCCTCCTATCATGGCACCCTGCCCACCCCCAATGATTATGCCAACACCCTTTGTGCCTGCTCCACCCATGGCAACTGTCCTAGCTCCGGCCACAATGCCCTCAATTCATTCCCCATCTCCCATAAAGGATGAGCTTGCCTCTAAGAAACTGAAGACAGAGGACAGCCTTATGCCTGAGGAAGAGGTCCTGTGTAGGAACAAGGGTCCAGTGTCCATAAAAGTCCAGGTACCAAACATGACGGGTAAAAAGGAATGGAAACTGGATGGGCAGGTGCTGGTCTTCACCCCCACTCACAGACCAGGTCTCTGTCATTAAGGAGAAGATTCACGAGGCCACAGACATGTCTGCAGGGAAACAGAAGCTGCACTATGAGGGCATCTTCATCAAGGATCCCAGCTCACTGGCTTACTACAATACGGCCAGTGGTGCCATCATCATCTGGCCCTCAAGGAGAGAGGACGAAGGAAGAAGTAGAAAGAGGGAACCCCACTGTCAGGTTCCTGCCTTTGTACCTCCCCTGTCCCAACCCCCTGCTCCAGACCCAGGCGCCCTACCTTGGGCTTTGCATTCTGCCTGCATGTTTTCTTTCCCTCTTACTTTGAGAATTTAAATTGTTCTCTGAGGTTCATTCCTCTCACCCCTTCCCATTGGTAACAGTAGCAGGGCTTTCTAAGCTGCTGTCTAGAACTCCTCTGTGTTAGAGTCTTGATTAGAGGACATTTCCTCAGGCAGTCCATTAGGAACTGAGATCAGGCAGTCCATTAGGAACTGAGAACCCAGGGATAGCCTACAGGACGGTTTCATAGCTAAATGGTACTTGGCTGATAGAATATGGTAGTTACTGTCTTTAATAATTTTGTATCTTTTCTAGGGTGGTGCCTGTGGCTCAAAGAATAGGATGCCGACCCCATATGCCAGGGTTCACATCCGGGCCAAGCCAAAACTGCAGGAAAAAAATATTTTTCCATGGACTAATAAACCTTTTGGACCCTCTTGTGGAAAAAAAAAGATTATGATATAATGTTAGATGAAAAAGCAGCCTACAAAACATTATGAGAAAGGGATAACCAGTGTGGAAAATCGTTTGGCTATTTCTCAAAATATTAAATATAGAATTACCAAATGACCCAGCATTTCTACTCCTAGGTATATATATCTAAGTGACTTGAAAGCATGTATCCCCACATAAACTTGTACGTGAATGTTCACAGCAACATTATTCATCATAGCCAAAAGGAAGAAACATGTGGATAAGTAAAAGTGGTAAATCTACACAATGGATAGTATTAAGCCCTAAAAGGGAATAAAGCACTAACACTATGTGTATGCTACAACATGGATAAAGCTTAGGAACGTGTGAACCTTGTGAAACGCACAAAGTGAAAAATGCCTATCACAAAAGGCCAATATTGTGTGATTCCATTTACATGAAATGTCCAGAATACTCACAAATCCACAGATAGAAAGCAGATCAGTGTTTGCCAGGACTAGAAGGAGGGGAGGACTGGAGTGACTATTAATGGGTAATGAGTTTCTCTTTAGAAAATGTTTTAAAATTGATTACAGTTATGATAGCACCACTCTGAATATGTGGGTCACTGCGAAAGTTTTGAGACAGACTGTGTTACGGTGCACTATTTCAGTTTTAAGAAACAGTTGGCGGCATCTCTTCTGATTTACCCATGCAAGTTTGCTTGAGGTTGCTGGGAGGGCTTCATTTGTTTTTGTCTACAGGGATTTTATGTTTCTTGATTTCTGGGTATCTCAAAACTTTCATAATGACCCAATGTACTAAAAATCACTGAATTGTATACTTTTAAAGGAGTGAATTTAAGCTATGTGAATTATCTCAGTCATGTTATATTTTTCAAGGCTAAGAAAAATATATGAAAAGACTAATTTTTGTGGGGAAAATGTATATGCATAGAATAGAGATTGGAAAGAAATTTACTAAATACTAACATGGGCCATCCTTTGGTGGGTGGATTATAGATTTTCTTATAAATATTTTTCTCTTTTTTGTCTTTTCAATTTTCTAGTATGGATATCAAGAATCTTTTCTTTTAATAAAATATTAAAGTCTGGAAAAAATTACTTTAAAAGAATAATGAGGTATTTAATTTAGTATGTAATGATACTTTTAATTATTTTGTTTCAAAGAACAGAATTTCACAGTGTATGACAAAGAAAACTGTAAATTCTAGGGGCTCTTCCAATCCCATTTGAAAACCACTTATCTAATCAAACCTTCTTTCTGTCTTTTTTTCAACCCTCTCTTTTTAACATTGATAAAATCTAGGAGGAAGTGATATAAAATTGAAGCATGGGGTGCTTTTACAAAGCGAAACCAAAAGAATAAATCTTTAGCTTTCAGAGAGTTCAGACCCAAGGACATAGGGAAGAATTCGCTACAAAAGATGACCTTACTCTGCAGATATCCACACAATGGTCCCATTACAGAACCCACTGGAATGCAGACTATTTAGCTGGGCAGCATCTCAGGAAGGACTCAAAGGTCCTTGGATAATTCAAATTGATAGATGACTACAACAGGAATACAAGCATTCATATTCATATGAAATCATACAATGCCTTGAACAGATATTTAATTTTTCTGTGGGGAGACAGGGACATTGAGGTCATTTATTCTCATTCACCTGACTGAGAACTATTACTATAGTCCTCCTGGATTGAGTAACTGTTTTTGGATTAGTTCATCACTTTGTAGGAAAACTGCTTCCATTGTTGGACTGCTTTTCTTTTCATTTTGTTGAATATATTTTTATATTTTTATTTCTTTTTAGATTTTTTAAATTTCAGATTAATATAAGGGTACATACAATTAGGTTTAGGTTGCATTCTTTGTGTTTGTAAGGTAAAGTCTTCTTATGTGTACTTCCTGCCTTCCAAAGTGACAGTGAAGTCTTTACGAGCAAGGAACTCAGAGTACCTCTCTGGAACTTAAAACAGTTTGAAGTGTGGAAAGGTCATAAATTTGGGGGCCTGAGGAATGATCCATAAACTATCTCATTAGTCCTGGGTGGCACCTGTGTCCCAGTGGGTAGGGCACTGGCCCCATATACTGAGGGTGACAGGTTCAAACCCGGCACCAGCCAGCTTAAAAACAGCAGTGACAACTGCAACAAAAATACCCAGGCATT
Organism: Galago senegalensis; assembly: GCA_963575145.1. Classification (NCBI taxonomy): domain Eukaryota; kingdom Metazoa; phylum Chordata; class Mammalia; order Primates; family Galagidae; genus Galago; species Galago senegalensis. The sequence continues at coordinate 19,745 of CAUYTI010057127.1, read as the reverse complement.
GTGGCGGGCACCTGTAGTCCCAGCTACTCGGGAGCCTGAGGCAAGAGAATCGCCTAAGGCCAAGAGTTGGAGGTTGCTGTGAGCTGTGACACCATAGCACTCTACTGAGAGCGATAAAGTGAGACTCTGTCTCAAAAAAACAAAAAAACTGTCTCAGTCCTCACAGTAACGCTACAAGGTACATATCATTACCACCCTCACCCGTGACAAAAGCATGGCCCCACTAGACCATCAGTTCTACCTCAGTAAAAACTGGTTCTGTCTTGCCTTGTTCAGCAATGTACTTCTAGTACTAAAAAAAAAAAAAAAAAAAAAAAAATACTTTTTAAGGGTTTGAAAAAAAATTAAGAAATAACTTATTAGCTGAAATATGAAAGAAAAACTACAATATGAAGATTAATAGGTGAAATTTCCCCCAATTAACATTATGTGAACTACTTACCTATAAGTTTACACCGAGTGGTTATTTAGAAACTTAACAGTCAAAATCACAGAAACCAAATAAGTAACTTACTAAAAAAACTCCAAATTATCAAAATCCCTTCAGAACTATAACACAAGAGTGCTATTTTAAATGTTTTATAGGGTATGGAGAAGGATTTCAAAAATGCCTGATGGGGTAAGCAAAGGTCATAATCAAACAGTCTTCCTATCCAAGTGCTAGAGATACAGAAGGGATTAAGTCAACAACAATATTGTTATTTTTATTTTAGACATGGGGATCTTGCTACATTTCCCAGGTTGGTCTCTAACTCCTGGCCTTAAATATTTCTCACACCTGGACCTCCCATAGCACTGGGGTCACTGACATGAGCCACTGTGCCCAGACTCAGTCAACATTATTGAACAGTTATATTTCAGAATGACCATGGAGACATCTGGAATTCTTCACAGAGATCAAAGGAAAGCAGAGATTTGGGGGAAATAAAGAGACTGAAGATTTGGTAAAGATAAGCCAGGTAAAGATGGCATCGACCACCAGAGGGGAGGAGGAGCAACGGAGGGGCTGGATTTCATGTTAGCTTCTCTTTTTCCAAACCCTTTTTGGAGCCCAGAGTCCAGCAGGGAGGTTCTGGCATCTTTTCACTTCCAGAACTGTACAGAGAACCTGCATTTTTTCAATTTTGCTTGGGTTTAATTTCATCCTCTTGGCTGGAAGGTCAGCAATGCTGACTTCATCCACAGCTGAAGCCCCAGAGCTAACTATCCCCACCTCTCATGTTGTAAGTCCCGACACTCTGAGACTCGCCTTTTCCCATTGGTGCTCTGATAATCTGTACTGACATTCTTACTGCCTATTTCCTTGACCTGGATGCTGGCACTTTACAGATCCAAATCTCAAGTTCTAAACCTTCTACTTTTCATAATTTAAAATAGTTTCTAGAAAAAAGAGAAACTACTCTGGCCACCCTGTAATATTGACTAACTTCTGTTTTCCAAATCTGTTCTACTTTTCAACTTCATTCAGAGACCAGAAGGCTGGCTCTTACCACTGGGACTAGAACCTTGGCAGCTCCCATTCCTGGTTAGAACATGAAATCCCAAACCCTAGCCCCAGCCCTCCTTCAACCAAGCCCTGACTCTGAGGCTGGCTAGATCCAAGCCCTCCACCCGTAACTTCCCAGTACCATTTGATAACCTTTCTTGAGGACTGTTAAATAGATGCAAGGCAGCCTGAGAGTTGACTAGTCCATGAAAAGACTAACACAGAAGAGCAAGAGACTATAAACAACTACCATTTAGCAAAGTGAAACATCATGAGTGCTGGTAAATAAAAACTGTGATAATGTGTACAATATCCCTATACTACAGAACTCCACAATTCCTAGGAGTCATCGTAGAGATCATAACAACAATAGCAGCAGCTAAAACTTGTTTACAGTTCCTATGTGCCACATTTAGTGCTTTTTCAGATACCCAATCCTGATCACTCTCTGGATGAGGTGTTATTTTCATTATTCTCATTTTACAGGTGAGAAAAACTCAGGCTTAGGGAGCTTAAGTAAATTGCTAAAGGCTCCACTGCTAGTTAACGATGGAGCCGGGATTCCTTCCAGACCTCAGCTCTTAACTGCTCACTAGGCTGCCTAACACATTCCACTATTATGAAAACTCAAAGAAATGAAGGGCCTTCCAAAAGTTTTCCCTTCAAAAAGTGCTCTCTGGGACAGTACACTTCAGGTTCACCAGGAGGATATAAAAGCACATCCAAGACAATCAGAGAAGGCCAGTGGCTTATTCTAGTCCAGAATTTTTAAAATTTTCAAGCACCAGATAAACATTTAGTCATGGAGTCAGAGAATAATAAAAATGAAACCCGGGGGAAATAAAATGAAGCAAACCTTAAGACTGTACATTTTTTTGGTCTTCAAAAAAGTCATCGTTCTTTACATTTAAAGGCAAATATTGGTTAACTTGATATGAGATATGATCCTCAGTACCCTTACTCCCAAAGCAATGATTAATTTTTCAGTCCAACCAAGTACAAAAAGACACATTGGGCTTTTCTCATGTCTTTTTCTTTTTTATTATTGAAAAAAAAAAGTGAGAGACAAAAGAAGAGTTCCCTGTCTTTGTGCATAAAGAAATAAAATACAGGCTCGGTGCCTGTGACTCAAGCGGCTAGGGCGCCAGCCACATACACCTAAGGTGGCAGGTTCAAATCCCCAGCCTGGGCCTGCCAAACAACAATGATGGCTGCAACCAAAAAAAAATGGCCGGGCGTTGTGGCGGGTGCCTGTGGTCCCAGATACTTGGGAGGCTGAGGCAGGAAACTCACTTGAGCCCGGGAGTTGGAGGTTGCTGTGAGCTGTGATGCCATAGCACTCTGCCCAAGGGGACAGCTTGAGGCTCCGTCACAAAAAAAAAAAAAAAAAAAGAAAGAAAGAAATAAAATACAATATGTTTAAATTGCAATGTGGTATCTAGATATGTTTTTACCAGTGTAATTTCAACTTTTTCCAAAAATATGTGTAAAAGAAATTACCAACAAAAATACTCCACAGCAAATTTTAGAGTCAGGCAATATAAAGTAACAGATTTATCTATTGCTTTGCTAGGGCACCCTTCCTGTCTTCCCTAGCCTTCCCTGCCTACATGTTCCTCAGGCTGTAAGGAGGGGGGAAAGGACACAGCTTATCTTTTCTCCAGGACTTGCTTATTATTTCTTTGTGAGTTGGTATTTAAGGGGAAGGAGGAAATAGAAAAATAGCAATCAGCACTCCTTTAAAGGTCGCTAGTAATATTTCTTGTCAAATGTAACTGAATTGGAACTTGGAAAACATGGCTGTGGTTTCTCACAGGCCTCCAGGTTTCAACCTGGGCACTCTCCCCTCTAATCCCTATGTAATCAATCATTAGTCAAGTAAGTATGTGCTGAGAACTTGTTTTGGGCAACACACTATTCTGGATAGAAAGGATTATAAAATAAGAAATTCATGCCATCCAGAAACTTAAAACCTAGACAGAATTCATAGGAAAAGGTGTGGAACCAGAACCGGTGAACAATTAACTTGGGTTGGTATAGGTGTGGGAGAAATTAGTAAGGGAGAAAGTGATCACTTTAAAAAATTTTAGATAACAATGTTTCTTTATAAGAAACATGTTATTGTTTTTCTTCTAAAGTCATGTTAGAGAGATAAGATTTTAAAAATGCAAAAAAAAAACAAAAAAGGTATCCAAGTAGTGAGTTAGACAATCCAAAGCCTGCCTGTAGGTCTGTAGGCAGGCTGCTTGCCATTGTTCCATTTTCTTTTCTTTCTTTCTTTCTTTTTTTTTTATTAAATCATAGCTATGTACATTAATACAATCATGGTGTACAATGTGCAGTTTTATATACAATGTGAAATATTTTCATCAAACTGGTTAACATAGCCTTCACAGCACTTTCTTAGTTATGTGTTAAGACACTTATATTCTATACCTAGTAAATTTCCCATGTACCCTTTAAGATGCACCATAGGTGTGGACCCACCAATTACCCTCCCTCTCCCCCATTGTTCAATTTTCATCATGCTGATGAGAATACTCATGTTTAGGAGGCTCAGGAACTCTCGATTGTTTGGTCCTAGCACATTTCAATTCTGAATCCAGGCTTGCTTTACTCACAGTGACTTTAAGTTTCAATTTTTGTGATCTCAGGACAAAGAATGTACTTTTATTCATTTATTTTATTAGATCTACTTTATAATGGCTGCTGGCCTCCAACATCACCCAGTGTTTGACCACATAATCAGAAATCTCCTGCTAGTTTGGGATGTCTATGCTTATCTACAAAATGTATGGAATGATGTATCCTTCCAGTGAGCATAGTTTCTTTTTAGATAAATCAATTTTTCTTAACAATAAGCTATGATGAAGAAGCAGGTGTTGGATCATCTAATTTGACCAAAGCAGGTGGCACAGTCTTCCAGCATAATTCTTTTTTTTTCCTCAGTCTCACTATGTCACCTTCAGTAGAGTGCAGTGGTATCACAGCTCACAGCAACCTTAAACTCTTGGGCTTAAGCACTTCTCTTGTCTCAGCCTCCCAAGTAGCTGGGAGTACATGTGCCTGCCACATCAGCCCAGCTATTTTTTGGTTGTGGTTGTCATTGGTGTTCGGCAGGCCTGGGCCGGATTTGAACCCGCTGACTCCAGTGTATGTGGCTGGCGCCCTGGCCACTGAGCTACAGGCGCTGAGCCTTTCCAGCATAATTATTATTCATCAAAAACTGCAAATCTCTTTGCAATTTCAATATCTTCTAAGTAACTCTGAAAGTTTTGTTTGTTTGCTTTGGATTTTGCTTTAATCCTAATATTTTCTAATTCAATATGTGTATATTCAGATGTCTTGCCCAATTAGTAAGAAAATGATTTATTTCAAACCACTATTAATTCAAAGAGCCTTTGATCCCCACAAAGTCCTTAATCTGAAAAAGCAGCTAAGAAGAGATCTTGTCAATGAGTTTCCAATGCCTAGTGATTTGATGGCATTAAAATAAACCAGGTATTAATATTCTGCTTTGGCTTCTTCCAAACATCCCATCCTATAAACTGGTAATAGTGAAGGGCAGAAGCATAATATAAGTCAACAACTTTGATCATTTTCTCCATCACATCATGCTATGAACCTGGCCTACACTTTCTTCTGAAAAAAGAAAATGGAAGTTGGTTTCCCCAATTATCTCTTTGAATTGAAGTAAACTCTGTGTTTGTATGTCTAGAAAAAACTAAACTTCTCTGATTCCTTCCTGGCAAGTAGTTAGAGAACTTTAGGTCTTATCTGTTAGTTAATAATTAGATAATTATTTGTTAAACTTTTTTTGCAAAAAAACCCCAAAACTTCTGAGTATTGCATTTAGAGTTCAACTCGTAAGCTACAAAATTAGATGCCCTAATAGAGAAGAACATGGTAGATGGGGACAGTCCAAGCACCCTTCACAAAAGGGATGGGACATACATATTCAGGCTTTCTGGAACGGCCAGGATCTTAAGCAGTGGAATGAAAGGTGGCAAGACAGGAGGAGGAGCAGGCAGGAAGAAGAATGGCACTATTCATAATAGCCTCAAAATGGAACAAGCTCAAATGACTGCTAACAGGAGAATGGATAAGGAGTAGGATATTCATGAAGTAGTGATGAGAATGTGCAAACTACAACAACATGCAATAACATGGATGAATCTCACACATATTGGGTACAAGGAGATGAACAAAATATTACCTAGTATGAACTCATTTACATAATGTTTAAAAATAGGCCAAGTGTGGCTGGGTGTGGTGGCTCATGCCTATAATCTTAGTACTTTGAGAAGCCAAGGCAAGTGGATCACTTGAGGCCTGGGGTTCAAGACCAGCTTGGGTGACACAGCAAGACCCAATCGCAACAAAAAATTAGCCAGGTATGGTGGTACACACCTGTAATCCCAGCTACTCTGGGAGCTGAGGTGAGAGGATCTCTTGAGCTCAGGTATATCACACCACTGCACTCTAGCCTGGGCAACAGAGTGAGACCCTATCTCTAAAAATATTTAAACTAAGTTAAAACTAAATACTAAAAAATTTAAAAATATGTTAATCTTTACAACAACCCTAAAAGGTAGATTAAATTATTATCCCCCCCCATTAGAAATAAAGAGAGGCACAGAGAGGTTAAGAAACTTGAATTAGGTCACACAGGTAGTAAATGCAGGGTCAGAATTTGAACCAGCACAGACTGGCTCCCAAACTCATACACCTAACCACCATGAAGCCTTAAATCCTCAATTATTTGGCTGTTACAATTCAATCAGTTCACTTTGACACCCTATGGGTTGGAAACGGTGTTTGACATCCCGGCATAGGGCAAGAAAGTAGGCCTGAGAACAAGCAACCTAGATTCCAAGCTTGGCTCTAAAACTGACACCTAATCAGACAAAACCATCATCTCTTTTTCAGCCTCAGTTTCCCTCTCTGTAAAATAAATGGTTGGACCTGATGGTGTCTAAGGCCCTTCCAGTGCTGAGGTTTCATGAGCCTAGAATTCCTGGCTCAATTCCTTACAGTCCAGACCATGCCTTCCTGGGCCAGGTCTGGCCCCTCCTACTGGGCTCAATGTCTTGCATTTGGCTCTGCTTGCCATAAATAAGAGAAAAAGAACAAGGGAAAAATATCCTCCTGAGAGATTGGGAGGGATCCCACGCCTGCTCTGTAGGCTTTGAAGAACTTTCAGTCATTAACCAGAGAGAATCACCTGCCAAATGAAGGATGGAAACTAGACTAAGGGGAGAAATGAACTCACAAAACCTGGCTACACTCCAATTAAAAAGGGCATTGTTGCGTACTTAAAGAACTGACAATGTTATTGCAAAAAGATGAGCCAGCTTCTTAAAGAACTGAAGACAGGATAAGCCATAAAAACCAGTATGGATCAGAGAAAGCAAGACAAATCTGATGAACTCTCCACCCCAGAGCCAAGGTTATTTATAATCTGGGAAGGTGGTGGAGCAAAGGAGGGACAGTTCCAGCATGTCTGCCTCTGTCCACCGAGAGCTCCTTCCAGGCTGGTGCTGTGTCTTAGGAATCTATGCATCCCAGGCCTAAAGGCATTAGGGTTCAGAATCAATTGGCTTTAACAGACCACCTTCCAGGTGATATGGCTATTTGTGTGAAAATTACATATTTTTAAAATTCTGTTTTAGAGATGAGGAGACAGAGGTGATAGAGATCCAGATTCTAATTCTGGGTCTTCCATCATTAGCTATGTGAACCTGGTCAAGTCATTTACCTGTCTAGGGCCTTGACACCTTACCCATAAAATGAGGGGATGAATAAAGTTATAAAGATGGCCCAGCTCAAAAACTTTAGTTCATAATTACCAAGTAATTATTTTATATTCACCTAGAAAATCATTCACTTAGACTACCTTAATTTCTTTATTTTAAATTTTAGAATATTATAGGGGTATACACATTTTGGTTACATAATTTGTTTTTGTACATTTTAAGTTAAAGTTATGTGTGCCTTCTACCCAGAATGTGTGTTGTACCAGTTAGGTGTAAATTAACCCAACTCCTCTTCCTCCCTGCAGCGAACATGATTCCCATTAAGTTTTACCTCCAGATGTGCACACAAGTGTTGATCAATTAGTTCCAATTTAGTATTGAGTACACATGGTGTTTGTTTTTCCACTCTTACTGTACTTCACTCGGGAGAATGGTCTCTAGTTCCATCCAGGTTCTTACAAAAGATATTAGATCATTGTTCTTTTTATGGCTGAGTAGTACTCGATGGTTATACATATACCACATTTCATTAATCCACTCGTGTATTGTTGGGCACTTGGGTTGTGTCCAAATCTTTGCAATTATGAATTGTGCTGCTATAAATATTCAAGTGCAAGTATCTTTTTTATAAAATGTTTTTGACCACCCCCCCCTTTGGGCTTTGGGTAAATACCTAGTAATAGAATTTCTGGGTCAAATGGTAGGACTACTTTTAGTTCTTCGAGGTATCTCCATACTACTTTACATAGAGGCTGTACTAGTTTATTGTCATAATTTAATTTCTTTATATTTCAGACCATTGAAATTTAACAGACTCTTCTGAGCACAAAAAGTATGAATCCAAGAGAAAAACAATTGTAGTGTTGGGCTCTTCTGTTTCTGTTCCACGTCATACGACCCAGGACCACCACATATGATTGGGCACCTTGTGCCCTGTAGAAGGCCACCTAGCCAAGGAAGGTAGGGGAGATGGGGCTGATTCCTACCTGCCCATTGGCATGAGCTTTGTGCCCATGGGGCTCAGTCTAAACCAAAGTGGCATTATGAGTTTGTGGGCACCTCTGAACTGCCCATCAACACTGAAGGAGAGCAGTGGCCAAGACTATGAAGCAATGGCTGAGTCTGTGTTCAAGTTTGTGTTGGATACAGGACTTACAATTTTAGCTCCTTTTACCTCTAGTCAGTTTTAGAAGATCCCCAGGAAAATTAGTCCTATCCTCTTAAAAGCACACATCAATGCTGCCCTAAACCAGCATTAGCCAGGATATTTGAATGAATTATTTCTAAAATCTCAATCCAAACCTCAAAAGATTAAGATGTTTTGCACAATGGCAGCATAAATGGAAACTAAGGGCAGCCTTTCAATGTGATTCCTTGGAAAGGAGTATCCCTTATTTAGCTGAGCATGTCTTGGTATTTAAAATTAATCTATCTCATTATCTTCACACTTCCACAGGATGGCAGCTACTAAATGTATTTGGTAAAAATACAGAAAAACAAACACTCAGAAAAACACTCATGTAACACGTTGTCATTACATGTGGACAACAGCTCTCTGTCACCTCTATCAAGTCATTCCTGCTAAGACAACAATCAGATTTGCACTGGTTAGTTGACGTACTTTTTCTTTCATATTGTGATCAGTAGCTATGAAGACTACTCACTCTGGATTTCCTGGGTCAGTCTTAGTTTCAAATATTCTGCCCCTCTGTCCTCTGAATAAAAAGGTCCCAATTTTTTTTTGTTTTTTGGAAAATACGGTCACTATGATAATTGCATCCTCCTCAGCCAGACCAGAGTCACACCATTATTATGGTGTCCACATTTGGTTTGTGGCCATGATGAGAACTAGCTGGTCCATCCAGGTCCTGAGACCATTTTCTTGGTCTCATTAAAGAGAAAAATAATGCATTTGGTACTAAACAATTTAGAACTCAAATGAATTTTTCCCTTGTTCTGGAAGAGAGTTTTTCAAGGCTAAGGAATTACTATTTGATGGAAGGGTATGAAATCTGGAAAAACTGAAGCCATGGGGCTTTCCAGCTGCCAAACTCCCACAGGCTGGCTCTCAAAGCACCTCACACTCACTGTTGAAGTGTCACCATTTATGATGTGGTGCTAAATCTTTCTGAAGCTAAGCTACTCAGCATGGTCTACTAACAAATTGATTCCTTATTCTATTAAAACCTAGGGGTAAGATGAAGTAGGTGTCAGTGATAAAACGTATCTAATCCCAAACTGAAAATGAAGTTACTATTCACTCATGCCAGCACCATGAAAGGGAAACCAAAGAGTTGGGTCTCAGGAAGCAGGTCCAACTCCATGCTCACAGCATCGAGGGAAACAGGTTGCTTCTAGTTTTCTCTGGCTGCCTCCCCAGTAATTTTGTGTGTCCTTTCCCTCCAGGTACCTCACTCTGAATCCTTAGAGTGTGGAGGGAGGGGAAAACCTCTCACTGCAGGGAGATTTGGTAACGTTTACCAAGTGCTTGAATACAACCAGCTCAGTTTTCCTGCTCCTACCTCATGACCTTGTGAAGTAGGCGAAAACTTCCTTATAATGGTGTGAATGTGGAAAGAAAGGATACTGAGTCGTTTTTTTCATACTCAGGTCAGTTGGTCAGAACTCTTGAAGATCCCAGAAAACTTTACATTAAAATAGAAAAATACTAACTTTTGTTCCCAGTCGTGCTGTGCATTCTGACTTCCATGTGTACAGTTTGCTTTGGACTTTGTTCCCGCTTACTTACTAATAAAACTTCTTGATTGTACTTCTAAATGACAGCAATTCTGTAAAAAGCTCAAACCTCTGGGCTTGGTTTCCTTCTCCTAGCAGGCTGAGTCATAAAAATAAGTCTCAGCCATTTCAATAGACAACACACCCCTTGCATTAGGAATTGGTATTGTTCCCCACATCTCTCATTTCATCCAAAAGTCACACCCAGCTTACATTTGAAGAGAGAGAGAGCTCGAAGACTCATCCAGCTCAACATTTGCACATTTAATAAGAGAACAGCACCTCTGCCAAGTTATAGGGGTGAGTTGCATCAGACTGTTCCAGAGGAACTTCTAAGGAGCATGGACTTTAGAGGAAGACAGACTGGGTTCAAGTTCAGACACTGGGTGACCTCGCTCACATTCCTTGTTCTGAGTATGAAATGGGGATATTTATAGCATTTGCCTTGTAGACAGCTGCTATTAGGAAGAAAAGAGAAAAAAAGGAAAGACAAGATGTCTGGGAAGCCAAGTGCTTGCCACCCAGTAAGTGCCCTACAAGGGCTTATGGTTTGACTTCTATAGGCATTTCTGAGCTTGGCCAATGATGAAAGAACATCTCTCCATTGCCCTCCTGCTACACCAGGTGACAAGATTCACTCCAAATCAAATCTCAAGGAGGTACTGCTGGGGTGGGTAGAATATTTACTCAATCCAAAACCCAGGGTCAGGATTTAAATCAGGAAACCACAGACTGGCAGGCTTTTAGAGTTAAGAGGAAATGTGTAATTCGTAATTCATTAAATGACTATGCATAGTATATACACAGTGTCTGACATATAGTAGGCAATGAATATGTTTGTCCTCATTCTCTTTTTACACCCAAAGGAACTAAAAATCCTTGAACATAAAGTGACTTGTTCAAGGTCAAACAATCATTTAATGGCAGAGCTGGAATTGGTACTTGGGTATTTTTAGAAGGGGGTGTGCTGTCTCAGATCTATTGTAGAGAGTACTGGGATCCAATGGTTCGAAGAAACTGGCCAAACACCTCCCAAACCCCATGAACAATCTCCCAACTTACAACCACAGCAAGCTGTCCCCCTCCTTTAACCTTCTCCTCCAGCCCTAACTACCACTGAGAGACAGAGGCTGGATTCCCTCAGGTTCATGTGCACACCCCTGCCAGGGAAGGACTGGGGCTCTGAAAGGCAGGGATGAGCTGCAGGGTCTTGAGGGGCCACTTCCTTCCTCCTTGGCCCAATGCAGCACATGGCAATCTCAGGCCTCCCTTGTTCACAAAATGTCTGGAAACTTCCCAAGGGTTGTAACAGCCAGTTGACAAGGGGATAAGGAGATGCAAACATGACCCTTCTTTGTCATTCAGGCCAAGTCTGTGGAGCGGACAATCATGGATCTCTGAAAAAAGACTTCTGAATTTCAAAGGAAACCCCGGATTCTGTCCTTGGTATTGCATAAAACAGCTGGTTTTAAGCTCTGAGAGGCTGGGAGGACAGCTAATAAGTCTGCACTTGGGTCTGGGGAAGGAAAGAAGGAGACATAAGGAGTGGGTGGAAATGGACCTCCTTCATTAATCATTCAGGGAGTCACTCTGGAAGTATGTATTGAGCACTGACTGTCAGAGAACTCTGGACGGGGGTCCAGGCTGCGAGTGGGGGACTTGCAGGGAAGTGAGAGAATGCGGAACTAAGCTCAGGCCTAAAGGCTGGACAGGCGTTAGCCAAGTAGAGAGGGATCTTCTGAGCCTGGGTAGGCATATTTTGCTGTACAGGACCAGATGATAAATACTTTAGTCTTCGCAGGTCCCACAGTCTCCGTTGCAGCTACTCCACTCTGCGGTTACAGTGTGAAAGCAGCAATGGACAATACCCAAAGCAATGAGTGAGGCTGTGCTCCAACAACCTTTATTTATGAACACTGAAATTTTAACTTTTATATAATTTTCATGTCATAAAATATTCTTTTTTTTTTGACCACTTAAAAATGCAGAAGCCATCCTTAGCTTATATTTTAAGAGCATCTATATTAAGGTACATGGAGGTTTAGTCAAGGCTGTTTCTGAACTAGGAAGATGACGTTCATTTCTAAACCATAGACTCCCTTAGACCCCTGTACCCAAGTCTAGGGCTAGGATCCAGTGCTCATGACTTAAGGAGGCACTCACTAATAAGTACAGGGTTGGCCCTTGTGAAACACTGAGAGAGAGAGTACCCCTTAAATTTGGTATCCTGAGGGGTCTTACCCTAGTGCTGGCCCTGCTTGCTCCTGGGCAGAATGTTAGTAAATTGCTTCAGAAGGTCCCTCCCCCAAATCCCCTTTCTGCCCTTAAAGTTACAATTCCTCCCTAGCACAGGGAGTGACCTGCTTACCTCATCACCCTGTTCCAATTTCCCACTGCCCACCCCTAATGGCTCTTTCCGCTGGAGGAATAACTCCTTATTGGTCATCCCACCAGCCCATCACCATTCTAAAACTCCCATATATAAGAATATGCCCCCCTCACCATTTCCCCTCTCTCTCTCTCTCTCTCTCTCTCGCCTCCTTCTACCTTCCTTCTCTCTCTCTCTCCCATCTTTCCCCTCACTCTTCTTCTCTACTTTCTCTCTCTTCTCTTCCCCACTCTCTCCTTATCTCTCTCCCCCTCTTCTCTCCTCCTCAGTCCTGCTCTGCAGCCTCCCCCCACCAATAAAGACCTTTCATATAAGCCTTGGTGGTCTGAGAATTCTCTGCCGGTCGAAGTGCCCCTCTTTCACAGAATGGAGCACATTACTGTGAAGTGGTGACCTCCTCCTCAGCCATCACTGTGTTGGATGCCTGCCTTGTGATGCACAAGTTTGCAGACTGACCATCTGATTCCCAGCTACTCTCTGGGGTGCTGAATTCAAATAAGAAGAAAAACAATCCATATAATAAAACATTAAGTGGAAAGGGAAAAGGGGGAAACAGAAAAGCTACACAGACTGGAGTCTGGGGTAAAATCTGTGAGAAAAAGAAGGTAAAAAGTTGTATTTGAAAGTTCTCATGCTGGCAGCAGCATGAGAAAGATTGGGAATGATGAGATCAGTGTCCAAGGAACACGTTTAACAGGTTTCACTGTGCAGTAAAATTAAACTTATGACCTACTTGACTTTCATTCATTATATCTATATCCATAGTGATACCTATCTCTAAATATATATTGCAAATCATATATCTGATAATATATGATTTAAATTTAAATTGACTTAAATGCAGAATGTATAAAGAACTCAAAAATAAATTAAATTTTTGATTTAAAAATTTGATCAGGTGTAGAACACAAATGTCTTAATCCTGTAATTGGGTAAATCAGGTGAGGCTATGTTGATTAGTAAGATGTAAGCACTCCAATTTGTACAAATAATCAACACACTGAATCCCATAATGGCATAAATATATTTATGATCTATGTACAAATGACTTAATAAAAAAAATTTAAGGGTTTCTCATAAATAAAGGTTATTGGAGACATTTCTCCAAAGGTATACAAATGGCTAACAGCAGATGAAAAGATGTCGTTTGCCACCAGGATAATGCAAATAAAAAAAAAAGAAAGCAATGAAATATTAGTTTATACCCAGTAGGATGGATATAAGCAAAAAGACAGACAATAAAAAATGTTGGTCAAGATGTGGAGAAATTAGAACCTTCTTGTATTGCTGGTGGGAATGTAAAATGGTGCAGCTGCTTTGGGAAACGGAGCAGCAGCTCCTCAAAAGATCACAGAGTTATCATATAAGCCAGCAATTCCACTCCTGGGCATATATCCTGGAGAAATGAAAACATACATCCTCACAAAAACTTCTCCATGAATGCATGCAGCAGCATTATTCACAACAGCCCCAGAGTAGAAAAACCCAATGTCCAATAACTGATGAATAGATAAACAAAATAAAACGTAGCTTGTCCATACCATGAAACATTAGTTAGCAGTAAAAAGGAATTAAGTACCAATTCACACTACGATATAGATTATGCTAAGTGAAAGAAGCCAGTCGCAAAGACCACATCCTATATATGAGTCCATTCATATGAAAGTCCAGAATAAAATTCGTCATTGCTAAGGGCTGAGGAAGTGGGAAGGGGTAAAGAGGTGGAGGGTGATGGCTAAAGGGTATGAGGGTTTCTTTTTGATGTCATGAAAATGTTCTAAAATTGATGCAGTGATGCTTGCACATATCTGAGAATATGTAACAAACATTAAGTTGTACACTTTAAATGGGTCTATTGAATGGTATATGAATTATATATCAATAAGCCTATTGAAGAAAAAGGAAAAGAAATCAAGCCTTTCTCCTCTCCAAGGAGATCTGCTATTGTATTTCAAAGGACCGGCTCTCCTTATTCTTGAAAATGATTGCAAGGCTTTGTGTTGCTGCAGGTTAGTGTGGTTTTCTGCAGAGCTTTCTGAGGGTTTGAGGAATGATGGCCTGAATGAGAGGGGGCCTAGGGTCCAGGGAAGCAGACTGAGCCCTGGGGTTTAGGGTTTGGATACCTGAGCTCTGCAGGACCTGGGTTTCATTTGAGGCTCTGAGCATGCCCAGGTCAGCTACTAGAACAAGGAACACTGAAAGGGACACCATTTGGGTGTCATGGAGCTCTTCGGGGCCAGAAAATAAGCCCATTGCCTGAGAGCAGCTTTTAAGGAGAGCCCTGCCTGAGCTACCAGTTAATCTAGACATGGGGTCACAGATGCACCCCCCCCGCCCCCATACACACACACACACACACACTGATGCTTCAAATCCTGGAAAGTGGAATCATTTGGTCACCAGGGGAGAAACCAACCACCACCCTAGGATGCCTAAAAGCCCTGCAGGGTCACTGTGCTTGAATCAACACCCCCAGAGGACACCCCTACAGCTCATGACTCTGCAGGGGTCATTCTCTGGGCAGCCAAGTCCCTCCCTTGTCAAATGCAGGGTGTGGGTGGGATCAGGGCTCCACCTCATGGTCTTATCCTTGCCACTGGCTCTGATTCTTTCCAGGCCACGTACTAACTATGGCCCATGGTGAGGGATGAGACCACTGCAGCTGCTAGTCCCCATTATACAGAACATAGTTCCCATTATACAGAACATCTGGGGGAAAGAAAAGAATAATTATCCTAACGCTGATTCTGTCCCAAGGCTTCCACAAGAATAACAGTGGCCACCACAGCATTTGCCTTACACCCGAGTCCAGGGCCAGTGAGAGTCACTCCATCCCATACCAAATCCTAGTCACAGAGCTGCTGTAACTACAGAGAGGTAGAAGGAAGTGTATCCCACACTGCCCTGATGCAGCTAATGAGGGAAAGCAGTCCAGTCATCAAGAGCCTGCCTCTGACAGCGTCACATTTTCCACTGATGCACTAGACGTGACTAAACTGCATAGGAGCTGAGTAGGAGCTGGATTCCCTGTCACTGTGCTCAGAGGAAGGGGCCCTAATCATCCTATACCCATGTCACGAACTCAATATGTCCCTTTGTAATGGAAGAAGTGGCCTGGCATGTCACCAAGCATGGGCTTCTAGCTGAGACTAAGCACCCACAAATTTTAATTGTTTCAAGGTCCAAATTGTATCTGAGCTCCAGGGCAATCAAATTTCTAGACCAGAAAACAAGACATGTTGCTACTTCAATAGCCTCCCTTACATACGGGACAGCAGGGCTCAGGGGATGTTTGACCTGCCATAAAAGATGACAAACTGATTATGGTTAGTCCCTTTACACATAACAACTATTGTCTCTCTCCTAAGTTCCATTTTGAAGAGATATTATACAGAATCAAGGACATATACACAAATAAGGACATTTTTGTGAAACACTCAAACTATCATTGCTCCTTACGCTTAATTTCCTGTACTTGTGAGTAAAGTATAAAAAAGACATTTTAGAAGGAAGAATAGGAAGCAGCGATCTAGAAGCTCCTTCTGATTTTCCTTTTTAATTTAGTTTTTTCTAGTCTGGTTTTTAAAAAAAAATCCTTATTTTTAATTCATTTTTAAATTTTTTATTTTATTTTATCTGAAATGTATTTTTTTTAAGTTTGCTGTCCATATTCTTCTATAGTAAAATCTCTTATGGATCAAGAAAGGTAAACACATAAAGCATAAATACAGAAGCTGGTGAAATTTCTGGCCCTCTTTACTTTCTCTGAGTTCATGTGGAACTCGGGTCATATGAGCAATTCCAGCAGGGCAGAAGCAGGCACTTCTTGCACATTTAAGATAACTCTAGGTGTCAAAACTCCCCCAACATTCACACAGGGTGAGAAGTTTTTAAAAGTAAAAACACCCTTACCCACCCAAGTTTAATCTGAAGATTTTAGCCACTTGCCAAAACAGCCTGTCTTACGGAGCCAATAAATAGAAAGCTGAAGAGAGGGAGGATGACTGTAACTGGACAAGGGGTACAGTTTTAATTTTTTATGAGGAGGAGGAGATGAACATAGTCAGAGAGCATTAATCCTCATTAACGTCGTCCCTTCAATTCCTTTCTCCTCTACACAGCTGTGCAAATATCAATTAATTGGGTCATTTCAACTAAAATATTCAAGACAAAAAAATTTAAATGTGAGGCCAAGGAATTAATTGGACAAATAACACATTCTTTAAAGGCGTGGGAAGGATTGTTCAAACTACCAGGTCACCGACTGAGAGACATGCATGCAAATGCATACCACTGTAACCCGAGTGAGGAGCCAGCACAGAGCAGAATGAGGTGGGGATGTGTCCCTGACAAAGCCTGAAAGGAATGGCCAGAGTGAGGACCGCAGCACTCACTCCTTGCAGGCACTGTGCTGAGGGTAGCATTTCACCTAATGCCTAGGATCACACCATTGTCCCCAGTGTATGTATCAGGTAATCAGGAACAAAGAGGTCAAACAACTTTCCAGAGTTCAGCGGCCAGTCAGTGGCAGAGTCAGGGTCTCTGTTTAAATTCAGGGTGACTAACTTTGGAGACTGTTTCTAAGCATGAAACTGTTCTTGTTATCTATATACTTTTGGCCTTATGCTTGCATTATAAAGTAAAGAAACTCTTAATTTATAATCTGAACCAGTGGCTCACGTCTATCCCAGCTACTCCATAGGCTGAGGTGGGAGGATCTCTTGAGGCCAGGCATAGGAGACCAGCCTGGGTAACACATGGAGACCCCATTTCTATAAACAAATAAACAAACATAAATAACCTGACTGGGAAACCAGGAGGGACACACCTGAAATAATCAGAGCACAAGGTCAAAAGCACACTATTAAGTTCTGCATTTTTGAAAGTAGTTGTGAAGGGATGTGGCCAAAATTCATCTGTGCAACTTTTGAAAATTTCCACCAGATTCTAGACTTAAAAAAAAGTACAGAATACCATACTTTAGAAAATACCAATTAATTCCTGTTATGGTATCATTTGTACATTCAGAAAGGGCTCTCCCTTTCAGAAATACCCCTCAAGAAAGGACAGGATAGTCAGCTTGTCCCCAGCTGCACCTTACAGATTAATAAAAATGGCAACAGCCTTCTCCTAGCCTGGTCAGTAGAGGGAATAGAAGTTGCTGGAGCCCACTCTGGCAAAGGTGTGGCAACCTCTCCCAGCCTCCAGAGATGAAGAAGTAGGCAGGAGACAATTTGCATCATGACTTTGGTCTTTTTCGCTGGAAGTTAACCAGCCCAGTCAGGACCTCTGACTAATAGGACGGAGCAGGTTTGGGCTAGGGACCAGTCAACATACTCAGAGGAAACAGCAGCAGCACAGCAGAAAGTATAAACTGGAGGAAAGCAAGGGCCTGCCAAAAATTATCCTGAAATTTACACCAGATTCTCATCCCTTACTGGGAAACTATG
Source organism: Galago senegalensis (assembly GCA_963575145.1). Taxonomy (NCBI): domain Eukaryota; kingdom Metazoa; phylum Chordata; class Mammalia; order Primates; family Galagidae; genus Galago; species Galago senegalensis. Next base: position 1,928 of record CAUYTI010057127.1, on the reverse strand, counting down.
ACAAAGGCTCTGAACGACCTAATTCTACTCACCTTGCTATATTTACATCTCTGTTGTGATCTGAATGTTCATGTGTATATGATCTAAAGCTGCAGCATTTTTAAGTGAGATAATATCTGCTCTCAGCAGCAGCTTTGTAAGTGCCAGACTGGACAAGCCATCACAACACAGAACAGGACAGGCAGGCTTGTGACAAGCACCTTGTCTGCAATTCAGGTTTCAGGTGGAATCAGGTGAGGAGATGAGAAAGGAATCCTCAGGCACTGGTGGGGGTGAGGGGTTCACAGTGTAGAGAAGGGTTTGCAGGCTTTCATGTTCAGTCTCAGAGCAGCCATGACGTTCCTGAGAACCCAAGCAGTGTCAGGGTCTTTAGGGCAGAGCAAATATTCTGTACTGTCCTGATCAAAAACCAAAGAGCTCAGTTTTAAACTCCTAGCTAATGATATCCACTCCACAGAACCCTTAGGATCATCAAGGAACCCTGAAAACACACTCACACTATGCTCTACCCCAGCAATTCGGATTCAAGGCATCCAGGGAAGGCTCTGAACATCGACAATAAGTTAGAATCCCCATACTGCACTTGACCAAGTTGGAGTCACCATCACTACTCCATCAACAGACGCTGACATGAACAAAATTCTTCTGTTCTTTTAAAAGGTTATTCTAAATTTTATTCCTTTCTAGATCTTTAGAAAATACCAAAGAGTATGGGCTGCCTGTATTACAGTCCTAGTTGTATGGCTTACTACCTAAGTGTCCCTGGATCAGGGACATAACTTCCTAGGGAATCAGTTTTCTTAGCAATCCTGTGAGGTTAATAATCACAACAACATCGTAAGGTAGCTGAGATGACAGCATGACATCGAGTTTGTAAATTATTTAGCCCAATATGTGGCACATGTTAAATGCTCCATAAATTTTAGCTACCATGATCAATGGGGAGGAGGATGAGAGAAAAAATACACCAGTCATATTTCAATAAAGGAGATAATTTCCTAGACGGGGAATTTATTTCTAGTACCAGCTTTTAAAGAAACTGTGAAGAACCAGAATGTAAGAGTTCTAAAAAGAGTTTCAGATAGGGAATGACTGAAGGATGCCAGAGTTTAGCCAGGATAAGAAAAATACCAAGGGGGCACCTGGTACCTGATCTTCAGGTACCAAGATCAGGTCTGAGAGCAGGTGGCCTGATATGTGCTTTTCTAGAATGGGATTCTTAACAAGGGGGAACTATGAATGGCATCCAGAGGGCCTAGACATTTGGATGAGAAGAAAAAGGAATCTTTATTTTCATTAATCCAATGGAAAGTTAGCATTTCCTTTGATTATGAATATAGGCAACAAACCTCAGTAGCAGTAGTAGCAGCAGTGATCTTGTACAGTTGTGGTAGATATCATGAAATATTATTAATATTTAAGGCTGACCAACTGCATTGGTTTGCCTTGGTTGCAGGACTGATGGGTTGCCCAGGATGTGGGACTTACAGTGCTAAAACTGAGAAAATCTCAGGCTAACCATTTCCTACTTACATTCATCATTATAGTTGCTCCTTGGCATCTGAAGGGGATTGGTTCCAGGACACCCCCTCCTCAGATACCAAAATTTGAGGCTGCTTAAGTCCTTTGTATGAGAAAACATAGTATTTGCACATAATTCACATACATCCTCCCGTATATGCTAAATCTTCACTAGATTACTGACACCCACTACAGTAAATACTATGTAGATAGTGGTATACTGTACTGTGTTTTGTTTGTTTGTCTGTTTTTGTTTGAGACAGAGCCTCAAGCTGTCGTCCTGGGTAGAGTGCTGTGGCATCACAGCTCACAGCAACCTCCAACTCCTGGGCTCAAGCAATTCTCCTGACTCCACCTCCCAAGTAGCTGTGACTACAGGAGTCTGCCACAATGCCTGGCTATTTTTT